>SNQJ01S0020551.1:59797-70774 GCA_010110895.2 Picea sitchensis | reverse complement strand
TTTAAAGTTGATATTAAAATATTTTTTCATTTTAATATTGAAAAAACCCTACATCAAAAAAAAATCTCACATAACAGTTTAGAAAATATGTTATATGTGGTTTACATGAATAAAGTTAATGAATATTTTAAAAGACAAACTCTTTACTTTATGAATGCTACCTTTAAAAGAGAAGCATTATATCAATTTACTACACATATATTACCAAAATAAAGCATATGGATATAATATACCACCCATACAAGTATATGGATGAAATGGATTAAAAAAATGGGGACTGGACGAAAAAAGTTTGTTCGATAAATTATTGGCCATTAAAAACTTGGTAATATAGAACTTGTTGCAAGGATATGGAAAAAAATGAGATTTTATCAACATGAGATAAACCCTATAACTACTTACACAACAATAATATTTTTAAGAGAAAATCTTTACGCATTAAAAAACATTTACTTTATTATTTCAAGCTAATTTGAGGAGAGGACGAGTCAGGTGTGATGATATAGTGTTCTATGCATGCATGAATAGGTAAGATAAAATCACTCAGTTGACCATAAAAATTTCAGTAATTTGTTAATTTTTTTTAAATTTACCAACAAAAAGATTTTAAATTCTATTAAGGAGATTTTAAAACACCATCAAAAAAATGTATCTTACAAATTGAGAAATCTTTAAATTTAAATAAAGAACAACAAACATATTTGAATAAATATAAATTTGTGTAATTTCTTGATTCTATAAATATAAATAAAAAATATTTTAAGCTATTGAGGTTTTAGGGTCTTGGTCCGGATCCTGTTTAGGGTCTCACTTCATGTCTCCACCAAGTTAAGCCCGTAATTATAAATTGGTTATTATATTTTTATTTTTAATCCTAATTTAGGTTTTTATGCTGAATAGAATTTTATTTTCCAATACTTTTTTATATCCTTGGAGGTTATGGGTTCAAATGAGGAATCTCTTATCCCACAAACAAGCAGATCTCATACAACACCAATTTGGTATTTTGCAGCAGAATCATAAATAGAAATAACACACAGAGGAAAAACCCAACACAAATCCAAATGCATGTAGCTTTTAAAGGAAAAAACTATATATTTTATATAAACACCATAACCAATTTCAGCTGCTGTTGTTGGAACACTGTACATTGAACAAACCAAACCATGAACTAATCCCTCCTTATTCATCTATGAGTTTGTTAGAGTGGCTCACATAATTTAACGTAAAACTCTGCAATTAGAACTGTAATCTTGATCGAGTCTCTGATGGTGTACTTGACCGGCTGCATCTTCTAACATGATCTGCTTGGGCGAAGCCTGGCTACACTAATCCTCTTCTTTTCTGTCTTTCTGCATATTTTTTAAATAGGACGAGAAGAACTCCTCCTTCTCTTTCTCCAATTCATTCCACACTGCACATTACAGTAATTATAAGCAACTAACAGATATGGACGGAAGAGGGATTTCAATTGGTGTGAAGCAGCAGTGTGCATCTGTTGCAGGGATTATAATTAAATACCTGTGATTCTTATTACTGGCTCGATATTGGCATGCTCTGAAAGCGCCTCCACGCATTCTCGTTGATTCATGTTGAACAGAAGACACTTTTCGATCAAGTGTTGCACCTACATGATCAGTACCCTCCACCCCTTTTATTTCAGTACTGATCCACATGATTCAATAGTGCATACCAAAATCTACGAAGAAATTGAGGATGATGGAAGCAATTCATATAATTCTGTTACAGACTCACCAGTAGAATATATGAGGATGATCCATCGGGCTTTAGAGGCCGGTCTCCTGCTGCAGGTGCTGCCATTTTAACCTACTCGAAAAACTGCAACGATCTCTTGCTCTTTTTGTCATTTTATGACAAATTCACATGCAGAGAGGACTGTAATCTCGATATAAAGAAAGATGAAATCTGGATGAAAGTGAAATGCTGCAAATGGAAATGGAAAGGTATCTTTACAGTGCTGGTGAGATCTAGTATACCACACCCACGTGCTGAGTGCAAATCTATTGGTTCCTACGCGATAGATCATCTAATTTAATTTTTCTTTATCTTCTGGCCAAATAATGGACGAGAGATTCTTGGGTCACGGGATCATCGATTCCACGACGATATATTCTTCCTTTGCAGATGGATGTAACGGTTTCTTCCTGCAAGAATACCTTTGTGGGACCGTTTAAAGTGAATTCTAAGTAGAAATCGCAAAGTTTGTCTTTTATTAATATTTATTAATAAAAGGAGATAAGATCGGGCCCATGATCACGAGGTGGCCTCCATGCGGTGCGCACACTCGCAACGGTGGATTGCGCGGGCCGGCCACGATGACTAGATGGGCATGCTTCCCACCAGTGTTGGAATTTGCCCAGCAACTTGTTCTACAATTTTTTTTGGTTTTTATGTTGTGTTTGGAAATTTAAGAAATTGTCGTTTTTTTTTTCTTGTTAAAATATTTAGATTTTATTTTTTTTATAATTTAGTTGTTAATCAATAACGAGGATAATTGTTATTGGTTGTTATGTTAGAATGTGGGTTGGTTCATTATCAATTATATTATTTCAAATAATTTTAAGGAAAAGACTTTTACTTTTGCCATATGCTTTTGGGTCTTTTGTCGTTTATTTGTTTTTGCAGCTAGAGTAGTGAGATGCTTTATAGCTCAGAATGGGAGAGATGTTATCAAGGAAACAAAAGAAATTGAATAAAAAATAAATAACTACATAAGTGCATATGTATGTGACAATATCTATAAAATTAAACCACATAAATCATTTAATATGAAAGAATTAATACATGACATGGAATTAAATTATAACAAAATTTTAAATTAAAAAATTTGATTCTTCTCAATATTTGATAAATCCGAATTTAAGATGAATCTACACTAGTCTTATGTTAAAAAAAAACTATCTCTTAATTATAAAACAAACATAAATTTATTTATCTAAATAATATTTGTAAAAAAAATCAATATTTTATATATTTGTTTGATATATTTTAAATTTCAATTAATATATTTTTAAATTTCAATTAATTTTAATTAAATATTAATAAAAAAATATTTTAACCAAATTTTATTTATAAATTTCAATGTTAGTGAATTAAATTTTGTTAAAATATTAATTTTATTAAAGAATATTTATGCGAAAATCTATTTAAAAATATATATGCATAACCAATATTTTGATTTAAGAATTGTATTGTTGTGAAAATTTTGATTCTAGAGTTGGGCTGCAAGCCGAATATAAGATACATGGAATTATGATTACCAATTTTTTGTTTGTCACTATTAGATACATTGATTAAGAGTTCAAAAAGAAGAATTTCAGTGTTTGAAGACCAAAAAAACAAAGATTATTAAAGATTTTCAATTCATGCATAATCATAAAGTTTAGAAATATATAACATAATTTAATTAAACAATATTAAGTAAATTAAATTATAATTTAGAATAGTTAGGGTTTGATATTTGTGGAGTATTAGGGCTTCATAATATTTTGAGTAATCTTAATTTGAATCATCTGTGCAGAATGGGTAACTCAAGAATCTCTTATGGAAGTAGTAGACGGGTGAAAACCCCCTCATACAAAAATGCGGTTGACAACGAACAACCAAGAGCAAGGAGCAAACGATCGCCATATGAGTCCCTGCCTCACCTTCGAGAGGTGATTCTACAGGATGAGTAGCAGTTTGGAAAAACCATGGATGTGGAAGCAAAAACCTCTCATCCAAAAGTGACTCACATATGGGAGCCAGGGAAATTCATTCCATAGACAACCATAGCACCAAAGTATGTAATCAACTCAACCATAGTGGGAGAAAACACTCAGTTCATGAAGGAATATGCCCTAATAGGAAAATTCTCGAGACTTTGGCCCTTTGAATGAGACTTGATGCATTGGATCAAAACCTGGTGAAACCCAAGGGTCATTGTAACCTTCAGTTGAGATCCAACGGTCTTTTCACTATCTTTTTCTTCAATCTTGAGGACAAAGATCGAGTCTTTGAAAATGACCCATGGTTTTTCAATTCGGTAGGCCTGGTTTTACTTAAGATTCTGGACAAATCGCTTCATCCCATAAAAAGAAGACTTCTCCTTTGCACCTGTCTAGATCTGCCTCTACTCCCTCCCTCGAGAATTCTGGTTGGAAGAAATTATCACTGGTATTGGCAATACCCTAGTCAGGTATGTCAAATCTTCAGAGGCTACCCGTCAGAGATGGTACACCTCATATGCTTGTATTTTCATTTACATGACTATCTCCAAACCTTTGTCGGGATCCTTAATTGTAATGTTCCCCTCTCTTTGATAAGAAAATGTAAGGACTTAGTAGTCTAGTCACCCCTCTAGACTATAGTATCAAGGGTAAAAGGGGTTAGGAGGTGCTAAAGTGTCAATAAGGAGCTTAATGTTATATTATTAAAGTGATTTTGATCAAGTATGAAAAATGATTGTTTGACTTCAAGAGAAATAAAGTGATAACTTTAGAAAAGGAAATAAAGTAACGCAAATGAAAATAAGAAGATGGAGGTATAAAAGAGAGAGGAGGGCACCTCACTCCTCATTCATGTCATTTTATCTTATTTCTTATTGAGCTCTGCAGCTTACGTTTTGAGGGTTTTGAGTAAACAAACCCTAGATATCACCAAGGAGGTGAAAGATCCCTTTGTTCTTGATCCAAGCTTGGTCAAGGTGGGGAAAGATTCCACCCTCACCATTATATTCAACTACAGGTCGATTTTTATAGTGGATTGGAGAGTTAAGGCACAAATCTGGAGGTTTTCGATAGGTGGGGCGCACTGTTGGAGGAGAACTAGTTCTATTTGGACATTTGAAGGGAGATCTGAAGTAAATCTCTTGCCATGATGGTTTTCCAGGCCTAGAGCGCCCTTTCTCAACCATTATTGGTGGTTTTCTTCTGCTTATTAATTTATTGTGGCCTTGGGGAGAATTTATGAAGAGGGGTGCGTTGCCCATTAAGGATTTAGTGAGTTGGAGGACTAGATCTGAGATTTTGGTGGAGGGATCTCTTCATATGCACTATACATGCTTAGATCTAGAGTTTGGAAATATTCTACAAGGGTTTGAGGGACTTATTCAAGGAATCCAAATTTCTTAGGTTGCTACAGCCATTTTTGGAGCACATCTCAACCAGATCTGAAGTTGTCAAGTCTTCAAGGGAAATAAATTGATCTTTTATTGATTTGCATGTTGTTACTGAAGATCTAAGAGCTCTCACATCTTCATATCATTGTTTCTTGGTGGAATATTTAGCTCAAAATTCTTATCTCTACTATATCATTCTAGATTTGTAGATCTCATGTATGGAGATCAACTTAGTATCTAAATAAAGGTCAAATATGAAGTTATTTGAGCATTTTCCTGTGTTATTTCTAGTGTGTCTTGTTATTTCCATTGGTTGTTGTGCTATATTCATCTTTCATAAGTTATAAAACTCAACCAAACACTCCTAGTGCAACTTTGAGAAGGAGATCTGCAAAAACACTTAAACAGTAATACAAACAAATTAGAAAATAAACCCTCAGTTCCTAGCGAACCTTCTTGGGAACATTACAATGGTATCAGAGTGAATTCCTTCACCAACACTAATGCCCAGAAGGAGAGGCAATGTCATACAACCTTTCTCAAGGTTTCCTGAAGAAGAAGAGCCAGAAGTCAGTATGGGGGAAACTCATGAGACATCAAATGCAGTATCAGAAAAGGCAACCTTCTTAGACAAAAAGGTGACTCAAAAAGTGAATGATGCGCTACAAAACAACCAGGTTATTATTCTGTGCAACCTAGAGGAGATGCAGAACCATTTATCCATGGGGCAAGAAGAACTCAATTTATCCTTTGCAAATTTCGAAAGAGGGAAGGACATGATGATATCCTTAATGGAGGAACAGAGAAAACACCAAGGTATTCTTTCTCAGTATTTGATGGAGCAAAGACATGGTAAAGATCCACCTTTGTTTGGAGGAAATTAGGATGTCAGTGGTTCAAATGGGGGAAATGGAAATCATGAGGATTCCATACATAAATGACATATAGTAGGACCTAGACCTAATGATGTTATACCTACCCACTATTACATAGCTAGCAAATCTACTCCCATACCGTACATGCCCACTTTTTTGGATGCATAATGAAGGGACAATAATGCACTGCACCCTGGAGAATATAGAGGGTGAATGGGAAACCATAGAGAGAGAGAGTATAATTCCATGAGAGTGGGATTTAGAAGATAGTTTTCCATGGGGGAATATTTCCACATCAAGATGAAAAGAAGATCCAAATATCATCATAGAGGTGACAGTGAGCTAGGGTTCAAAGAAGGTAGAATGGAGATGCCAACCTTTGATGGATCGAGTCAAATCTTATCCAAAGTGTGGGTACAGAAGCTAGATGCATTCCTTCAATTGAATTCCATGCAAGAAGGTAATTCCAGCAAGTTTGCAACTCTACACTTGATGGGAAAAGAACATGACTGGTGGTTTCATGGGATGACTACATTGGGACATGAGCATGTCACTTCGTACCTCGATTTCACTCAAAGACTCATTGACAAGTTTAATAGGGAGGTTCCAGAGCTTCATTTTAGGGAGCTCACACAAGTTAAGAAGATAGGGTCAGTTGAAGCCTTCATTGAGGAGTTCTAGAGAGTGTATGTTATGATTCTTGACATGTCATAATCCAAATTACCAATGATGTATATAGAAGGGTTGAACGAACTTGTTTGTGGATGGGTTATTTTTTTCAATCCTGTAACCTTACAGGATGCTATTGAGCACACCAGAGATCTGGTAGGAGCATCCAACAAAAACAAGTTTACACCTAGACCTCCAATCATTAAAAGGGAGCGAGACACCAAACAAATTGATAAGGGAAAGTGGAAGATGGAAGAAGCTACAAGGAAGCAGTTAAAGAGGAAGAAACTATGCTTCACTTGCAAAGAACCATGGTAGCCAGGTCATAGGTTTATGGGAAAAGGAAATATTCACTATATTGAAGTGGTGCTTGATAGTGAAGAAGATTCAGATGATGAGGAGAGTGGAGCCATCCATAACATACATATGATCCATAGGGAGGAAGAACAATCCTTGCATGCGCAAGGTGGTGAGGTTCCTTCACACCATGATGTAAGACTTAAGAAGGTTATCATTGCTTCTATTAGTGGAGTGCCTAATTTTAATACTTTCCGGATGAAGGGAGTTATGCAAGGGAAAAGAGAAAAAATGCTAGTTGATGTAGGAGATTCTCACAATTTCATTGATATTTCTATGGTAGACATGAGACACATCCCCATAGTAAACTTTGAGGGATTCTTGGTTGAGGTAGCAGGAGGGTGCACTATGGCTTGTGGCAAGTATGTTCCACAACTTGACATTGGGCAGGAATACCTTGACACAAGATTTCTATGTGGTGGACATTCCAGACACTAATATCATATTAGGTGTGTAGTGGCTTAGTACCTTGGGACCAATTACCACCAACTACAAAACCATGGAAATGTCTTTCAACACAAAATAAGGAAAATGAGTCACGCTTAAGGGGATGACAGGAGAGGCACCTAGAGTTGTGACAACCAAGAGAATGCATGCAATATTTAGGCGTTAGGAGATGGCCTATGCAGTGGAATGATTTTTTATGGAAGCAAGTGATGGAGAGCACAAGAAATACCCTCCATACATACAATGAATCCTTCACAAGCACAAAAAGGTCTTTGAGAAAATTCCTCTAGGTCAACCACTAGATAGGGGTTTGGGGCATATTAAAAAATCGGAAGATGGGGCCATACTAGTCATCAATACACCTTAAAAGCACCCTAAGAAGCACAAGGACAATATTGAGAATGGCATCAAGGAATTACTAGCCATGGGACACATTATACCCAGTTCAAATACATTTGCATCATCAATTGCAAGTTAAAAATAGGATGGGACTATGTGCATGTGCATTAATTACATATCCTTGAATAATAAAACTATAAAAATAAAGGATGGGACTATGTGCATGTGCATTAATTACATATCCTTGAATAATAAAACTATAAAAAATAGGTATCCAATTCCTAGGATAGATGAGTTGTTGGATGAGTTACATGGTGCAGTGTACTTCACAAAAATAGATTTGCGCTTTGGATACCATCAAATCCGGATGAGGGAGAAAGACATACATAAGAAAACCTTCAAGTGCCACTATGGGCATTATGAGTGCCTTGTCATTCCTTTTGGCTTGACCAATACACCAGACACTTTTCAGTCATGCAATAACCATGTGTTTAACAAACAGTTGAGGAAGTACCTACTTGTCTTCTTTGATGACTTGTTGATCTACATTAGAACATGGGAGGATCACCTCAAACATGTGTATGAGGTCTTGAGCATCATGGAGAAATAGTCACTATATGCCAAGGAATCAAAATGTGAAATTGGAATGATGGAGGTTCTCTACTTGGGACACATCATTGGAGCAAAAGGGGTACATGTTCATCAAGAGAATATCCAAGCCATCATTGATTGTCCCACACCCAAAACACTCACATAAATTAAGGGATTTCTTGGTATTTACAGTTATTATAGGATGTTTGTCAAGGGGTTCTCCCAACTTTGTGCACCACTAACTGATTTGACCAGGAAGGGGGAATTTAAGTGGAGTATTGAGGTAGAATCTACATCTGACAAAATGAAGAAATTGATAAGCACTTTTCCTGTATTATCCTTGCCTATTTTTTCTCATCCTTTCATCTTGGAGTGTAACGCATCAGGTGAGGTTGTTGGAGTTATTGTCATGCAAAATAGGAATCCCATTTCCTATGAAAGCCACAAATTGAGGGGGGAAGAGTTGTTATATACCATCTATGATAAATAAATACTAGCCATAATGCAAGCCTTAGACAAATTTAGGCAATATCTAGTTGGAGCGAAATTTGTGGTTAGAACAGACCATAATAGCCTCAAGTACTTTCTTTAGAAGAAGGACCTTAATGAAAGACAACAAAAAAGGGTGAGTAAGATTTAGGCATATAACTTTGATATATAATATGTCAAGGGAAAGAAAAATGTTGTAGCAGATGTCTTCTCCATAATACCCTCAGCCTACTCCATGTTAGAGATCTCAGTTGATTGGAAATCTCATCTATTGGTGGAATATTGATCCAAAAATTATCTTAAAAAGACTTGGTTGAGTTTTAAGCATGTGTTAAATTACCACTTAGGAATTAAGAAAACAAGAAGATATTAATGAAAGAATATTCCATCCATCATAAAGAATGAAGATCATAAAGTAAGCATAAGGAACAACAAACCATAAAAACAAGCTTGATAACAAAGTTCGGCAATGTTGCCTACGTCTATGGGCCTATGTCTCAGTGGGGGAGGATTTCTTATTAATATTCAATGATTCAAAATTACATCAGAAATGCATCAAATAGATTACAAACTAGTATGGATGTGTTCTTATCGACCTCAAGAATCCAACATAACTGACGCCACTGAAAAAGGTTGAGCATAGCTCCCGGAAATGGCCTCCAAAGTTTGCTTCCTTAATGGATTCCCTGAATAAAAATGGCTTAGCCTTTACAATTCCTCACCATTATGTTGCTTATAAACCTCCTAAGGCTGCCAAGAACCTCTTGTTTTTATAGGATTTGAGTTGAGGATCAAATCCCAACTTTTCCCCAAGATATGGCCTCTTTTTGGGCTCCAAATCCCCCAAAAATGGCCAAAATCCTCCAAAATCGGCATAAAAATCTAAAAAAAATCATACAATATAGTTCAAAACCCCAAAATGGAAAATATATACGCTAGCTTCTTTGTTTTGGGCTCCTAGTTGTATGGGATATTTCCATATGTCCTTGGGATCTGTGCTTAACCCCCGCCCCCAGTCAAAGCCCCTTGTTTCTCAGCCCTTGGTCCTGTGTGCGTGGCCATGTGTCCAGGCACAACTCTTAACAACCCCGCACTCCACTCCTTGTCTAGCTCCTGGTCGGTTGGGATAGCCCCCCGCCGACCAGGGCTTATCCCCCATCTCCTGCTAAACTCAACTTAAAAGCAAATTATGCCACATGTATAACAAGAACCATGTGCCAACCGCTTGTTCCGAAGACTTGGGCTATGGAGGAGGTCGCATGGTCAAATCTTGTGGAGGCAAAACAAATTTTTTAACCGGCCCACATTGGCCAAATCTGGGGTGCCACATGGCGTCCTCTAATTGGACCACGTGTCACCCTGTGATTAGACCATATAGTTCAGTCACCAACATAGTCAGTTGCCCAGTCAGGTCACTAACATAGTCATCTGCCCAGTCCAGTCACCAACATAGTCAACTACCCAATGAAGTTTTAAAACACCATTCAAAATAGAGTATCTCACAAGTTGAAATGTGAAAGAAATAACAACAAAAATATAATTGCATAAATGTGATCTTTTGATACCATAAATATAAATAAATTGTCAATTGAGTTTAGTTTGTTTGATTCTGGCATGGAGTGTTATTGTAACGTTCCAACCTTAGATTGGAGTGTGCAGGCTCCCTCCACAAGCTAAGACTTGTGATTCGGATGAGTCAATGAATGTTCAGTTATTTCATTGGTGAAGTTGGGTTACTTGGCCGAGTGACGCTGTGCCAAGTACGACTTCACCAAGATAGACTTGCGATGGAGGTTGGTGACTTGATCGAAGAGTTGGTTGGGTGGGTGCCCCATGAAGACATGGGTGCTCAACCAAAGAGACGAATGGTTGGTCAAGTTGGATGCGACGAAGGCATGCACGCCCAACAAAATGCACAAGAGATGGCTTGACGGATGCGAAACCAAGGATGGGCGTCCATGGGAGTTTTAGGCACCCCATCGATGACATAGGTTGGCCAAGCAAAGGTGAGCGCCCAAAACGTATGACAAACATTTTGCGATGCGATTACGCAAGCAAACGAACGAGGAAATAAGTTGGGTGCATTTAACC
>SNQJ01S0020551.1:9537-21454 GCA_010110895.2 Picea sitchensis | reverse complement strand
AAAATTAGAGACTAACATTAGCTCCTTCTGGGGGATGATACTCTCCCCATGAGGCATCAAGAACAAGCAGACCACTGTGCCTTTTCCTCTATGCATCCATGCAATGCAACCTGCAAACTTTGTCTCTGCAAACATTCACATTCTTCTGTGTTGTGCCTAGTCCATTGGGTTATGGAGTCAGCCAATGTCATTTAAATCTGGCCCAAACTTTTGCAACTCTGCTCCTCATTTGAAACCAAACTTCCCCTGCCAATAGTGCCTTATATGCATTGGGCATGGAGTCTTCATTTCAAAACTGAAACCAAATTTTCTGCTGCAAACCAACAGACTGAAAGAATCTCATACTTGATGGCGAGCTTATTCTTCTATCCATTCCTACTTCTAACCAATAAAAACTGGCTCATCATGTGACATCATGCTTCCAATGAAGCCATGATAACATCAAATCATTTACCAAATCTCTTTCAACGCAGATAGAAATCAGAGAAGAATTCTTTATGTGTAACAAAATTTTAATTTGTAACACATACCTACAACCCTCATCTGATTTAATTCCAAAAATAGCAAGGCTGAAATATTCTGAGAAACATAAATCCACATAAATGGCTACCGGATCATAGAAAGAAGTAGATTGATAACTCAAAATGGTTACCTCTACTTGTTGCTTGATACTTCCATATATTGGTTCTGACTGTACATGAAAAATGGGCATAATGTTCTCATAAACTTGTTGATCAAATATAACATTGCCATATGTTGCCTCATATATCTGTTCTTGATGAGCAACCTCTTGATTTTCCTCCTTAATCACATGTAACAACATATCATAGGAATCCACTTGAGGGAGTTGAGGAAAGACCTCTTCTTCAACTATTTTTTCATTCAGATCTAAGACAACAAGTGCATTAGAAACAAAAGCTAATGCATTCACAACTATGCAACCATCTTTCCTATTATCAAATAGATTTGGAAAATCTTCCTCAACAACATGATTTTCATTCTTGTAATCAGAAGAAACATTTGCTTTCTTCTGAATATGCTTATCAAATTCATCACAACAATTTTCAAAAAGACTTTCAGCTGAAAAATCTTCTTTACAAAATATATTGAAAGCATTATGAAAACTTGCCAATGAGTTAATACTTGAAGCTGGAAGAGATCTGCACCAGTCAAGGGCAGCTCCCTTCAATGAGTATTTGGCATTCATGAATAAACTCATGAAAATATAGCAGATGCTCAGTCGAGACCTCCCAATTTTCGCCTTTAAATGTAGGAAGGATACCTTCCCATTCAGCTCTGCTAAGAATTGGGTTTGGAAAACCAATGACATCTGAAAAATCACAAAAAACAAACCTTTGAGCCAGAATGGCTTCCATGCTTGGAACCAGTGGAGTTGCCTATTAATCTTTAAACAGTGGAGTCTCCATAGTGAAATATATGTAGTCATGTATCTGTCCCCTTCTTGTTCACCATCAAGAAGTGGATCCGATCGTTGTCGTTCTCCCAGGGATAAATACTTCGTGTCTCCATCCCCGACAACGACGCCAAAAATGTTAGTCCCTAAAGTTGCACTCTATTGCTAAGGGCAAGCTAGGGCATCATTGATTTATTTCAAAAGTGTTTTGAGGGTTTTATGATTTGGTTTTTTGAGTAAGGTGGTTGGAAACTGGTTTCAAGGTAACAACATAACATGAAAATCAAGATTAGAACAAAGTATATCCCATTGACTGAATAAAAGGTGGACACAAAGATGGATTAAACCAATTAAGAAAAAGGAAGGTGAAGCCTTCAATTTTTCAACTTCACAAGAATTCTTGTCTCATAATATCATAAAGAAAACAGGCTATCAACTTGATATCAAAACTTGAAAAATTATCTCTACAGTAAAATTTTCACTGTATAAATTAATAGTCAAGAATAAAAAAACATTGCAATCTGAATAATGAATTCAAGCATGAAAAAAGAAATAATAGAGAAGAAAAAGAGGGTCTAACCATCCATATGCCTTTTCTATTAAGTGTCAAATTGAAGATAAATTCCTTTTATAGTGAGCTTCACAAAAAGGTCCCTTGGATCTCCAATTTATCCCCCTCTCTTCCTCTCATTCTACAGAGTTTATATAGAAGCAATACATAATAATCAAGATCCAAAAGAAATGGATCTGAAAACCTCCTCATATATGTTTATTTTATTGTTTTAAATAATCAAGGAGAATATCCAATCTGATCTCCAATTCGAATTGATGAGGTGGCTTGTCAACTATTGTCCATGAGATTTTTCAGGAAAACAAATCTGGTAAATTCTTGAAAAATAGGGTCCAATAATCAATTCGAATATCTTAAATGGTGATAGCTGTGTAAATAATGAGAGAGATTTTTGTGAAGGAGCATGTTCCCAACAAAAACCTCTTTTTGTTTCATCAAATTCATCTCCAATTGTTCTGCAACCTCTCTTGAAGAAGAAGACTAAAACAGGAAAAAATAACAGAGTATTTCCTGTAGCTTATCAGAAAATTAGCTCTCAAAGATCAATTCAAATATTTTAAATGGTGATATATGTGTAAAAACTGAGAGAGGGTTTTGTGAAGGGACATGTTCCAAACAAAAACTGCTTTTGGTTTCATCAAATTCCTCTCCATATGTTCTGTAACATATTTTGAAGATAAAGACTAAAACAGGAAAAAATAACAGAGTATTTCCTGTAGCTTATCAGAAAATTAGCCCTCAAAGATCAATTTGAATATCTTAAATGGTGATATATGTGTAAACATTGAGAGAGGTTTTTTTGAAGGGGCATGTTCCCAACAAAAACCTCTTTTGGTTTCAACAAATTCATCTCCAGCTGTTTTTCAACCCCTCTTGAAGAAAAAGACTAAAACATGTAAAAATAACAGAGAATTTCTTGTAGCTTTTTTGGTTCTTCTTTTAATGATTCCTTACATCTAATGGTACTTCTGCCAATTCTGAAATAGTGTTTCCATCGTTTCTATTTTTCCCTGTGTAGCCACGAGCCTTTGAACCTTCACAAGACATATCATTGTTGACAAATTTTTCTTCCATGTTTTTATCTGAACCATTAGTTACTTTTGGTTCCATTTCAATCTCTGTTTTCTTGCAATCTTGTGTAGCATGAGACATAATGTTATCCTTCTAGGATTTACCACAAGGAAACATACTAGGCACTATTGTAGTCTTCAGATGTTTATCAACCTATTTGTGAGATGTAAGCCACTTTCCTTTATCACGAACCTTCCAACTCTTGAGGTCGGGGCGACGTTTCAACTCAGGAAACTCAACAGACACATCTAGAAGCTCTATTGATCCCCCACTTTGCCTAAGCACCTTGCCAAAAATAGCTTCATATTCAATTGGATTCATTGAGCAAGTAGAGTAAACTAGTTTCCCTCCAACTTTAAGCGATGCAACACCTCTCATGGAAATTTGAACTTGAAGGCGATGTACCTTATTGCCAAGTCCAACATTCCATTTTTTCCAGATATCAGGTGCCTTAGGAATTGTTTCATCCCCACTGCAAGGTACATCACATAATATGCGATTAAAAAAAAACTCTATTATACTTTTTGCATGGGTGTCTTCATTCATCTCAAGTCTTCCATTACTTTTATCCTTTGTCTCATTTGTTGTTTGTGTCAGCATGCCATTATTTTTGCAACGACAACTTGGAAAGTTTTGTGCTTCATGATTGGTTATCATCAAGTTAGCACTACACATCCTCTTCATTTGATGAATGAGAATATTACACCATTAAACATCAACATCATTTGCTATGACCATTCCCTTGGGTAGAAACGCAAGCTTAGCTGATTTGTGAATCATCTCTAGAAGTTGAAATGTTTTTGACCCAGTTGTTGCACATATATCAAGAATATAGTGGTGTGACTGTACATCCAAGAAAAGGGGTGGTACCATGCTCACAACCTTTTGTCGAGTTATGTTCCCAATCTCATTTTCTTGCTTTAAGAATTCATGAATCCTTTCAAGCATTTGGTTTTTCCTTAGTTGCATGCGAGAGAAATTCAAGTGCCAAGCAAGATTTGCTGGATACCAGGGTAAAGGCCTAATATGTTCAACCGCATTGCCACCTACATCTCATCAGGTACAATGACTTGTTCCTGTGATCAAAGCAGTGTGCCATTCGGGTCGAATCCAGCTACGAGGTACTCCCCTGTTCCAATTTGGACTACCTGTCCGCTCCTCTTTGGCGCCATCTAAACAAAATTCTGTAATTAGCGCCCTCGGGTTTCAAATTTGCCACATGCAATCTGTTAGTGTATTTTGTTCCTTTGAGTGAATACCAGCGCCTAAATTCAGAAAAATCAAACAGGTATAATATAACAATCATTGAGAAATGGGTGATTTAAAATGAGTCATGCGCGAGTACAAAACAATTGGGTTATGAAACAGTTTGAATCGGTAAATGATTCCAGGATTTTGTGGATGCATGAGAACTCTCAATCCAGGATTTGTGTCATCATAATGAAATCTGGATGGCAGGCATGTATCAAGGCATGATTATTTTGGCGCTACAGGAATAGACTTATTCCCGTAGCGTTATTAATGACTTAGAAAAATTTGAATTTATGAAGTTCAAACATGCATATAAGGTGACACCTCATTTAAAAACCATGTCTTTCAATTTCAAACTTGAATAAACTATTCAAAAACTGAAATGCAAACCATAAGACACTAAAAACAAAGAATGAAATCAACTGGAAACAGAAATTGAAGTGTAGGTAAGAAGGGTTTAGAATAAGGTTTTCTCACTAAACCAAGACAAAATTAGAGACTAACAGGAAGAATGGTGACTATTCATCAACTTTCATTTGTTTTCCCTGACTTGACCATCAACCCAATGAACTCCCTAAACAGGTCTTATATGCAGTCGGTATCACCCTTGCGACAGGTCGATTGTGTGGTATTGTCTCCCATGAATTCAACTTCTGATGACTTAGATCTGGTAGTTGACATGGTGATCTCTTAGGTAGGGATATTAGAGCCTAATATCCTTACCCCTGACGAGAACCTCGACATGTGCTCCTTCTAGAGCATTCTTCCATCTAGTGAAGATCTCTTGGAATCCATGGCTGAGTTTTGTCCCTTAACATGGTGTCCTTCCAGAGCGTTATCCTCTTGGAAGCCATGATCAAGAAGAGGCTACGAGCATAGTTTCACTCCTCTTTGGAAAGATCGTTAAAAAATGAAATAGAAGCTATGAGCATATTTTTTCCTCTCTCTAACAAGCTCGTTAAAAAATGAAACAGAAATCTGGGGATTGAACCCCGATCCCGATCCTTGAGCATAGTTCTTTTCTTGTGACAATCTCGTTAAAAAATGAAATAGAAGCTACGAGAATAGTTTCTCTTCTCCGTGGAAAGCTCGTTAAAAAATGAAACATAGGCTACGAGAATAATTTTCCTCTTTATAACAAGCTCATTAAAAAATAAAACAGAAATCTGGGGATTGAACCCAGAGCCTTGAGCATAGTTATTTTCCTGTGTCAAGATCATTAAAAAATGAAATAGTCACCTCTCCCGTCAGGTCGAGTCTTTCGTTAGATATCGTAGATGTCGAGTCGAGTCTTTCATTAGGTCTCATTTTTGAGCCTTCATTTCATCCACCCTTATCCTTCTTCTCCATCTAGTACAGAAATTGGTGACAACCTCAAAGTCAATGAATGAATTGAACTTGGTCGGGCATGTATCCAGCCTTTGATGATCATTTTGGAGTTAAGCCACTAGGTTTCAAGCTAGGGGAAGAGTATTGAGATTAGTCTTTGTTATTTCTCACACTCGTAAAAATATGAGAATGTAATTGAGCAACCTTTTATATATTTTTCAAGCTCGCAAGGTTATACAAAAAAGGAACTCCCTAGAGTCTCCTTTAATCTCTTTTCAAACTCTCTAAACATGAAAATATTGTCGAGTGATCTTTCTTCCTTTCACACTCGTTAAAAGGTTTGAAAGGGAATCTTTCGAGTGGTAGTTTATCTCTTTTTCGACCTCGCGAGACTAAAATTACGAAAAAGGACAACACTGGAGTCATCTTTAAGTTCTTTTCAGACTCTCTAAATATGAAAAATCACCTAGTTTACCTTCTCTAGACTCGTTAAACAATCATACATTGAAGGGCCCATATGGGACCGAACCCTTACTTCTTCCAGTTCATTAAATAAAGGAAGAGGGACTTACCGAAGGTGAGTTATATCAAGCATGTGTTACCCTCCTCGAGCTCGTTAAATCAAAAAATTGAAGGAAGCAAGCCAAGCAGTTTTTGAGAACATTACCAGTAACTCTTATGGTCGCCCTTGAACACGACACTTTGTCTTTGCATGCATTTTAAATCTGTTGAACCTCTGCATTGTACCAATCCGCTGAGTTTTCTTAGTCCTTTAGGTCACCTGACGAAAATCACAGTATCCATTGCACCATCATGTTTTGGTCCATGTCATGTTTCTGTTGTCATGCCTCAGTGTTCAAGGGAAGTATCTGCCTCGAGAGTCAACCATCACAAATTTCCTGTTTCAATACCCGTGTCAGTCCATGTTCTTTTGATCCACCAATTTACATCTATGTGTCAATTTTTTGTCATTGATGGGGGATACATCAAGGCCCTCCTGCGATGAGTATGTTCCTGTCGAATTCAACACATTATCTGGGAACTAGACTTAGAAACTAGTTAGTACCTTGAGACATGCATGCCTCAATGGAAAGCCTCCTCACTTCCGACAGTGGGTTTACATCATTGACCCCTGATTGGATGATTCCATGGATGTTCGACTTCAGGTCATCTATTCACATTCGCTGGAATGTACTAGGGTACCTTGGGAATCATTGATATCAATAGTGATTTCCCTCGCACTTGTTAAAGGTTTACCTCATTGACCGGTAATCAAGTGGTTTATGCCATGTTCGACATTAGGAAATATATTCACATGGTTAGATTCGTACTACATTAGGATCGGTAAGAATACCCTGGGTTGAGTAATCACTCTGATATGTACTTTACCTAAATTGCGACGGAGTTTCTCTTGAATATTGACACATATATTGTCACATAGATCCACTTTTGTTACAGAGAAATCCCCCTGTGAACAAGTGGATTCCGTCTTGGGCTCTAGACTCCTAAGACCAAGACAGAAAGGGTGCTAACGTTGGACACTGACATCCTTTTAAATCTAGCTAAACTAATGTATAGAGAAGAGGAAGAAAAGTGTATCTTTTTAACAAAGTTCATCCTCGCACAGTCTGAGTTGAAATTTGATCCCCAAGCTCCTTGATAAGTCCTACAAACAAAACAAATATAGAACAAGCTTCCTATTCTACTAAGATTAGCTTGAAACCAGATCTATCTAATAGATACAAGTTCATGTATAATAAACACAACCTTGAAATAAATAGGCCAAGCACGTATGTATATTAATGAAAACAAGGCAAAGTGCTTACAACCATGATGTAGATGCAGTAGCTTCGCCAAGCTCTCTTTGTCCAAACCCTTGCTCAAAATTTCCACGATGAAAATGACTGTAACTTTCACTGATAAATCTCCCTTATGAGATTATAAGTTTGATGCCTCTTACCTCCATGTTCTTTTAACCATGAGAAGGCATCCTTATATAAGCTTGAAGAGACCCAACCACCTTAGATATTGTTGGCACAGGGGCAGACCTAGGGTTCAATGCTCAAGAGAGCACCATCAAAGCCCTAACTACCGGCCCTTTTGGAAACACCTGCAAAGCAGATGAAATATCACCCGAGGTAGAGGCAGGGGTGGTTGCAAGCCTCAGGTGTCTGCAACCTTAGCTGGGACACAGATATGTGATTATATCCTTTACAGAGCACTTAGCATCGTTCATTCATCACTATCACCCTTATTGTACTTTCCAAATAAGACAGAACATCGTAGTACTTGCCCAAATATAAGATATTTTAGTGCTTAGCAACAAAAAAACATATTAGATTCTGTAGATTAGCACTTAGCATTCCCATACAAATCAAAGATACTATTCATATACATCTAGAGAATCACAAAGCATAAGAAAATTTATTTAATCATGGCATAGCACTTAGAAAGATAGTGAAAACACAAGGAAGCAACAACACAAAGCATGACACACAGGTTTACGTGGTTCACCCCCACCCTGGGGCTACATCCACAAAGTATTCTTCTTCTTTATTAGATTTGGTCAATCTGGTTACAGTACAGAGCTCAACTTGTACTCCGCATAGAACAAGAGATCTACGCACACCTCGCTAGATCCTCCTTCCCCAAGTATATATAACACAGATCATTCTTACAATCCGTGCACTCAACACTTACAACACTTGCAATCATCTCTGCAAGCTTCTTACAATCATGCACAGAGAATTTACATTCGATCACACAGATATAATTACTAGCACTAATCCATCGGATCCTCTTACATTGCCTAGCTACTTATTTATACTTTACAACATAGGCCTAAACATGGGTAAACCGATGGGCCGACATCCCTTTCCCATTACATTAACCCAAAACCCTAAAAGGGCCCCAAAAGTGGGCCGAGATATCGTGATCTTTGCTTGGCCTGGCGCTCCACCTTTGATAGGGTGTCGATGTCCAAAAATAGTCAAATATGACCAAGTGTTCTGCAAAACATGGTCAAGGGCCAACAGGCCCCCAACACTCACCTGTGACTCGTCCCGAGTCACCCTGGTCTGATCAACTCCGCTTCGAATATCTCGATCTTGGCTCAAGCTACTTTGACCTGCTACAGTGAGACAACCTCTTGCTCAGTGAAATCCTTGATCACTGCGTTGTTTACTGGTTCTTCCATGCGATGTTTTGCAGTGATGACAACATGTTCAAGCTTGGTTTCCTGGCTCTCAACTTCAGTGAACAGTTGGCATGCTTTCTCTTGGAGTGGTTGAATTCGTTGAGAGACTTCCATCACTTTACTTTGAAACATGTGTACCTATTGTTGGGCGATGCGTTGTTCTGTAAATCACTTCATTCTCTTGTCTGGGGTCAAGGCCTTCAGTTGCGCCTGTAGCGTATTTGCATGCTTCTTTGCTTCTTGGAGTTGTGCTTCTAATGTTTGCAATTCTGGATTCTCTGTGAGGTTCTCATAGGTCTAGGTGCTTCTAGCACTCAGTTGCTTACATTCCAAATCCAAGGTTTTTAATCGGCCAACTGCGCTACGAGTAGTTGCTTCCCTCAAATCTCTTACTTCTTGTGGAGTCTCAGGCACGATACGAAGTTCCAGATCTGCGATACACTGCTAAAGTTGTTGGATTACTTATTCAAGTTGTGCCACCTGCTGTGGTACACGTTCTTGAATTTTCACTTCAATCACCGTGACAGAGTGAAGTGCTCTGTGAACTCTTTCCTGTACTTCAAGTTGCTCTGCTAGCAACTAGTCCTTACTCTATTGTAACTATGCTTTTTCCTCCTCCCACTTCGCTTTTAAAGTAAGTTGTTCCTATTATGCCTTCCTCTGTTGTACTATATGTGCGCTCCGTACTTATGCCAAAACCTGGGTGGCTTGCGCTGTGTCTTCTTGAGCTTGTTGAAGGCAATCTTTTACTTTCTCGACGATCTAGCGTAATTGGGTGGGCTCATCACCTATTCCTATTGTTTCAATTGTCAAGGGAGCCATAGAAACTGCTTTGCTGGATTGGAGTGCCTGTTGCACTTCTTGAAATTCACCCTTGAGTCAGTTGAATATCTCCTCCTTCTTTGCTTCTTGCATGTCTGTGATCTCTAGTGAATCATCATTCAGTGCAGCGACCAAGAAGTCGAAGTCGTCCTGTGTAAGGGTAGTCTTGAACGTAGTCTGGGTGGCCTTAGCTTTCTTTCGGGATGAGGGCTTCGGTGGGGTAATATTCCTTTTCTTGGAAGGATCCTCCTCTCCAGGCGGAGTAACCTCACCTTTGTTTTGCTCAACTTTTGTGCCACCTAGTTCTTCACCGTCACCTCCCTTCACAGGTGAGATCGAAGTGGTATTCATGGATGTGCTATGGACATCTTGAATTTTCACATCCTTCTTAGTCTTGCACAGTCTAGGTGTATCCGGAATAGCTTCAGGGTTATCCACATCGGACATCTCTGTGGGGTCTGCTACAACAAGGAGGTCCGCCGACCATTCCTTGGTAATCTGTTCCAAGTCTTCTTCTGTCAACTTATAGTACAACTGGAGTTGTTTTTTGTGCTCATCATCACGCGTTGTGATATAGGTGAAGTGGTGTTATGCGCTAAATTTGATCAAATGTATAAACCTATGAAGTGTGTTTGGTGTGAGGTGAAGTGTAGACTGGATTTCATTCTTCAATTGATTGTAATAAGCGTGGACGACGACATTGGACTGCCACTGCTTATTCATGTCGCTGGAGTACCACAGTGTACAGAACTTCGCGGCCAATGGCTCGAAGGGTTCGATCTCCAGAAAAGTGGCACCTTCTGGTAGCTCCCAAGCGATGAAAGCGATGAGTATGTGAAACCAACTAAAGTGGAAGTTATACCCTTAGTCTTGCACTTGTCTGCAGTCAAGCTCTAGCTGATTTACAAGGTACTTTGCCCAGTTCATTTGTAGTCCCTCTGTGCACTTCCCTGCGAGGTCAACTACAAATCCAGTCACCTATGTAGGTTTGTTTTTGCGGACTAACTTCCTTGCGATTAGCTGGAAATCGAGGCACATTGCTGCATTCTCAATGGAGGCTACCTTGTAACCTTGTGTGCCCTTCTCTAGATCGCCATATGTGTCTTTTATTTTCTGGGTGAGAGCGCGATCTATGGTCTTTCCAGGGTAAAACTCGTGTGGGTCAGGGTCCTACATGCTTAGCCCTGTGATCCGATTGATCAGAATCGGATCCACAGTGATGCGGCGGTCCAACCATAAGTATCCTCTGTGGTAGGAAAACAACAACAATTTGGCGCATGCATTCACTTCCTGATGCCTCCCGAAATGCGAAATCTTCATTACATTGAAGAGGGTTGACTGCGCGAGGTTATGGGTCCATTACTGAGGGACAATATTTGGGTTCCTCCCTTTTGTGATAATTAAGTACTTGTGTGGGGCTAGCATACTATAAACCTTGCGATATCCAAGGTTAAAACCACTAAATTTCAATGCAACGAGCTTATCCTGGTCAACACAAACTGCGCGCACTCCTTTCAGCAGGTATGCAGTGACCATGGCATAATCGAAGTCTTTGGGAACAGTGTCTCGATTCACTATGCCTCTTAGTGGTGGGATATACTTAGGCAAGATACTTGGGGTCATCTTCACAGTGGCGAAGTCGTTTCCGAGATTAGATTGTCTTTCTGAAGGCAGTAGGGATGGTCCTTCTCAAGCAGTGGAGGGGGAAGTTGGAAATTCTCCCAAGGACGATACCTATACACCCATAGACACTCCTCACTCGGAAATGACTCTCTCAGTCATTAAGTCAATTAGAACTTCTTCAACAATTTTCTCAGTAGCGCTGAGCTCATCCGACATACAAGCTTGGGTCAGCTAGCTCGGGTGCGAAAGGAATTTAGAGACTACAGTGAATAGTATGGGAACAAGGCAATGATCTGAGGGTGAGTTAATCTCAAGTTTCGTGCTCAAATTCTCACTTAGGAAAAAGTATTCTCGGTGCGTGGCACGATGGACTAAGTAGGGAAACTTAGCAACAGTCTACTTGCAACGGGTATGATCTTTCATTAACTCTTGTTCGACCCGTTATGGAGCTTTTAAATGGTTGGATGGCGAACCTTTATTTATTTTCTGCCCGTTCAGAGCAGAAGTCGAATGGATATATTGGCCCCAATGGCTATATTGCTTTGTCATGGTGAAGTACTCTATGTCGTTGTTCTGATATCTCAGCGAAGTTCCAATTCTGCAATTTTTCTTTCTGCGAAGTATCCTCTAGAACCTCTTG
>SNQJ01S0020550.1:46018-69616 GCA_010110895.2 Picea sitchensis | reverse complement strand
TATGCATATAGAGTATTAAGATAAAGATTCTATTATGTTATCACTCTTTATGTATGCATATAGAGTATTAAGATAAAGATTCTATTATGTTATCACTCTTTATGGAATTTTGTAATTATGTTATCACTCTTTATGTATGCATACAGAGTATTAAGATAAAGATTCTATTATGTTATCACTCTTTATGGAATTTGAAAAATGGAATGTATGGGAATTTGTAATTGTTCTCTTTTCTTTTTAGAAAATAAATTAAGTAGAATATTTATTCTTTATAAAATAAAGAATGATGAATGAAAAAGACAAGGATTTGTTATAGGAAATTTGATTGTTATGTATATTCATGAAATATTTTTAGTTTTTTAGTTTTTTTATTTAAATAAATAATTAATTTTTTTATGGTATTAGAGATGGTTGATGGTTCATCACAAAGGTGTTTGATTTCAATGTAAGATTTGAGGTCAAGGAAAAATAATTGAAGAGAATTGAAAAATGAAGGTGGATATTCAAAAGTTTAATTATAATTTTACTATGTGGAAGATAAAGATGGAAGATGTGTTACAAATAAAGATTTGTATATTATTGTTTTTGGGATACTAGTGAATATAAGTAACTAAGAATTGATCAAGATGGATAAGAGAGTATGATCTATAATCCACCTTTTCCTTTCGATAATTCTTAATGTCTCTAAATCCCCATTGACAAAGGAGATATGAAAGAAGTTAAATGCTTTGTATGCATAAAATGTCACTAAGAATAAATGTTTTTGCACCAAAAATGAAAGAAGGAACAAAGCTTGTTGAGAGTTCAATATGTTGTTGAAACCTAGTTTCTCTTTATAAGAGAGTGTTTATGTTGAAAAACTTTGTTGTTAGTCTAAAAAGAAAGAAAAATCTAGAGTTAAAGGAAGAAAACAAATCAAAGAAAACAAAATAATTAAATTTCATGAAACAAATCCTTATCCACTTTATTCATCATTCTTCTTTTTATAAAGAATATATATTTTAAGCAATTGTTAAGAAACAAATTGATTTTCCAATTCTTTTATATTCAATTTTATAATTAGAAATTATTATTTTTACATTGTGAAAAATGATAAACACACTTTAACATCATCCCATTTGATGGTCATCTATAAATTTCAACATCATCCCATTTTAAATTTCAACATCATCCCATTTGATGATCATTTACAAAATTGTCAAAATATTATCATCCCATTTGATGATAATCTATAAATTTCAATGTCATCCCATTTGATGATCATCTATAAAATTGCCAAAATATTGAACATTATGAATAGAGATTACATGATAAAGTATATTCCATTATACTTGGCTTAATGGTGAAGGCAACATTGTAGCATTAGATAATAATTTTTGTATAGCCTTTGTCATTAACCTTGTCAATGAGATGGGGTTGAGTTGTGGGTGTTCTCAGAATGCAAGTTTTTATAGTTAGTTATAATTGTTATTCTATTTTGAATAATTATTACTCTCAACAATCTCTTTACCTAATTCTAATGATTATAGAGTCTCTCTCCTATATTTACCCCAATACTCTTTTACATCATATCAACTTTCTCTTGTCTCTAATGATGAGTGGAGTGTCCACTTGAAATGTTGGACATTCCAAAAACTCCACACAATTCTTATCTATAAATTATTTACAAAAAGTTGTGGGTATGTTTAAAAAACCAAATCTTGGGAAATTAATTTCTCCTTTGGCTACTATTGTCAAAGATAAAAATAGACATAAAAATACAGTCCTTAATTTGACATGTTTGTGTAAATATGAGATTAGAAGAGGTAAAAAATAAATTGTGAGACATTTGAGATTAAATGAGGTGGAATTGTCAACATCAATGACTTCGGGTTCATTGGTTAGGCTAGCGTACTTGTGCTAGTTTAATAATAATATCATCCTTGCGTGAGAGTTGCTAAGGGTGTGACATTAATTAGACGAGTGGCTTTGACTCGTGTGAAAAGTACAGAATTGAGTGGATAGGGAAGGGGAGCTCATCTATATGAAGGAGATAGAGGAATGAGGAAGGTAGCCTTAAAATGTATTTCTTGTGTTTAATTTTATTTGATCTGTTAAGGCTTTTCAAAAGGATTGATCTAGTGAGTTTTAGGTTCAAAACTTCACTTTTAAGAAATAGTAAAAAACATAAAAAATCTTCGAAGTAAAGAATCTAAAGTTGAATTCACAAGAGAAGAGTGCAATGAATTATTAAACTATTTATCCATGATACTACCATAGATGTATCTAGTGCATCAATAACTACTCATAATATCGTGTGTGTAGGGTAGAAAGACTCCTTTATCGTGTATGCAGTAGAGTAGAGAGACTCCTTTAGAACTTGGAAGAATTTATCCAACGTGGTGATGGTGATAGCTTGTTCATTCAATTCCATGATGAGAGTGGAATATGGAGTATTGATTTGTTGTCACCAAGTGAGAGCCACACGTATTAATATTACTCCATCCTTGTGTACGTTATTTTTTTTTATTAATATTACTCCATCTTTGTGTAAGTTATTTTCCTTAGGAGATCTAGTTATGTGGATAAGTAAAGCTATGGACCTTGAATCCAAGAATCTAAAGTTTTTCCATCTATGATGCCATTATAGGTGATGCCATTATAGGTGGACAAATTTACTTGGAATCTAGTTGGAAAGGGAGATGTGTCAATGTAGGAGATTTATGTAGAACTTTTAACATTTCTCGGTAGACTTGGCCATGGTATTGGAAGAACGAATTTCAATTGGTCATTTAGTTATGCTAATTTGAGTTCGAAGTTGGATTAACATGTGCCATCTAACTTTCAAGAGGTGCACTGGGAGAATAAGGGTTCAATGCATTTGCTGATTTTTTTTTTAAGATGTAGTAGTGATAATAAGGTCCGACACACTAATTTAAAGTTCCAATGGGTTGGACCCTTCTTCTTATAGGATGTGATTTACAATTATACCAATTGATATAATCATGTTTAACATATCTTAAAATTATAGGTAAAGAATAAGAACAATTTATATGAGTAGAGAAAATAGACAACAATTAATCATAAAACACACAATCATAAAACACACAGATAAATAGATATCAATTGTTTGTGAAACATAATTATAAATAACAAAATAATTGAAATTAATATATAAAACCCTTACATAATTAAATATAAAAAAATATCATATGAATGATTCAAGAATCTTCTATGAGCGTGTGAACATTTTGCGAGGATTATCATCTAATTAAATCTTTATTTTAATATTATTAATAATTGTTATTAAATAAGTACTAGAATCATTGAATTTATTACTTGAACATTTTTTTGTTTTCTTAAAGTTATGTTCATTTTCCTATATTTTTGTATGAATATATCAAATTTATTACTTACAATTTTTTTTTTAATATTTTTTTTAAATGTTACTTGTCAATTTCATATTTAGCATATAAGGAATTGCTCATGAAATGTAAAAAATGTCTTTAAATGTTTTGATACAACATTCTTAAAGGAAAAATTTGAAGAAATCAAATTCATTCATGTATAGAAGGAATACAACACAGTTGCAGATAAACTATTCAAGAAAGAAAACATTGAACAACCATGTATTTTTTTTTTTTTTTTAATGAGGAGATCATTCAAGGAAAAACTTTTTGATATTTTAAGTCAACACAATGTATTCGACATTAGATGGGAAGATTACTTAATCTTGCAGTTAAGCTAAATTTTTTATACTATATATAACAAATGGACAAGCGACGATAGATCTTTCTTGAATCTATGGTTAATGTATATGTTAAATTACAAAGATTTTGAGGAAACTTTCAAAGAACGACATATATCTCTGATCATTTTTGTAAATTGAAAGGCCACTTGATTATAATAGAATAACAGTGGAACTATTTTTCTGTGTGAAAAAAAAATAGTTTCCTCTTTAAATATGGAGATCATATTTATAACTTGCTGGACAAATATTTATAGATATTTATAAGGAGATATGATTTTTATTTCCAGACACACTATCGCTTCATATGAAGTTTTAATAGTTTACCTATTTATATATGGGGATCATCTTTATAATCTTCAGGAGTATATTCTCACGTAACTAGACTTCTTGAATTTGCTTGGGGAATTCTTCAGTGTGTCGTTGTTAACTTCCATTTCTACTTGTACTTCTACAAAATATGAAACTTCTTTTGGACATGATTCCTTAAACAATTCCAAGCTAAAATTTACGCATATTCGTGAATAGTAATTGCTAATTGTAATTTTACAAAATTTGGAATTCTCTTTTGACATATTCTATAATCAATTCAGATTAGAGATCGACCAGTAAAACCCATTTACAAAGCTTGTAATATAATGAGGCTTATGCATGAAGAAATGTTTCAAAGCTTGATGACCAAACAACAATACAAATCCCTGTGCCAAAAATAAATTCTATGATGTATTTTCTTGATGTATTTTTTTGGTACGGCTGGTACGTACCAAAATTGTATAAAATATGATTGTATAAAATGCAGTGAAAAGATGATAAATAATGGTACCACTGGAAACTGCCTTCCTTTCAAAGTGGTGAAAACATCTTTTCCTAACACGAAAATTCCTTATTAGCTTCTTATACTATGTTTGTAATAATGAAAACTCTGCAAAGGTGTTGTTCATGAATAATATTTCATGTTATATTTGTAAATATGGAAATACAAATATCATATAAGACAATCAATAAATATGCAGACAAGAAACACAAAGATTTAAGTGGTTCACCCAAACATTTGCCTACGTCCACCAAGCATAGGTATCGATTGTCTTATTATTCAGATCAAGGAGATTACAACAGCTCGCTCACGCTCCTCATCATTACACTATTTCATCAATTCCCCTTTATGCCTCTACAGGCTTACATCAATAATGAACAAAATTAGATTATTTACATAACTATTTTCTAAACTTGTGCATTCATACTAAATTGGTATATTTGGTTGAACAAACTACTACAAAATAGGCTCCACTAAATCTGCTCATATATACCAAATCTGGGAAATTCGGTGGCATATTTAACAATCTCCACCTTGACAACAATTAACTTGATACGTTGCTCCCTTTTGCTCATCACCTTTTCTGCAAACCAAGAGAAGCCAAGCACCAACGTAGCTTCTCTAACAGTACTAGTTTTTTGAACATGTTTGCATAGTTCTCTTTTGTATGAACTTTCTCAAGAGAGACTCCACGTTCATCAATGACCTGTCTTACAAAATGGTACTTGATAGGTATATATATTTTTTTACTCTAGTAGGTTGCATTCTTAGCCAAGTGAATATCACTTTGACTATCGCAAAGTAACTTTACTTTGTCCTACATCCTTCCGAACTCACCAAACAAGTCTTTCAACCAAACTTTCTCTTTGCAAGCATGTGAAGCAACTACATATTTTGCTTCTGTAGTGGATAAAACAACAATGTTCTGTAACTTTGACATCCAACTAATAGCTCCACCTACAAGAGTAGAGACATACCCTGAAGTCGACCTTCTCTTGTCCAAATCACCTGGAAAACTAGAATCAACATATCCACAGACTGATTCACAACCACTGTAATAGGTGACACAATAATCACTTCTACCCCTCATATACCGAAGCACCCATTTCACTGTTTCCCAATGCTCTTTACCTAGATTTTCCATATACCTACTGACAACCCCAATTGAATGTGAAATGTCCGGCCTTGTACTAACCATCACATACATTAAACTTCCTACTTCATTAGCATATGGTATTCGAGACATATATTCATTTTCTTCTTTTGTACTAGGACATAAACTTGAAAAAATATTAAAATGGGAAGCCAAAGGGATTGATGTTGGTTTTACATCATTCATACCAAACCTCAAAAGTATATTCTCAACATATTTCTGTTGTGACAACCAAAGCTTACCATTCCTCCTGTCTCTGAATATCTCGATGCCCAAAATCTGCCTTGTTGCTCCTAGATATTTCATATCGAACATCCTAGCCATCTGAGCCTTTAACTTGTGATCTGAGTTATTCTTTTGCTTGCTAAAAGCATATCGTAAACATATAATACTAAGATAATGAATATGCCATTATTCAATTTATTAAAGTAGACACAATGATCATACGAACTCCTTGTATAATTCTGTCTCACCATGAAAGAGTCAAATTTCTTGTACCATTGTCTGGGAAACTGCCTCAGACCATGCAATGATTTCTTGAGCCTGCAAACAAATTTCTTACTGTGATTGTGAACGAACCATTCAGGTTGTTCCATGTAAATTTCATCATCCAAATCTCCATGTAAGAAAGCAGTCTTAACATCTAGTTGCTCCAACTCCAAATCAAGCAATGCAACTAACGCTAACACAATTTTAATTGAAACAATCTTTACAACTGGTGAAAAAATCTCATGAAAGTCAATACCTTCTTTCTAAGAATATCCTTTCGCAACCAGACTTTCTTTGTAACTTTCCACCTTATCATCAACACCCTTCTTCAGCTTGTGGACCCACTTGCAACCTATAGTTTTCTTGTCTCTTGGAAGTTCTACCAGGTCCCATGTGGCATTCCTCTCTAATGCCTTCATTTCATCCTTCATTGATTCTTTCCATTTATCACTGTTATAACCCTTCACAACTTCCTGATAGCACTAAGGTTCATCATCATTATTACTTAAAGAAACTGATGAAACAAAATCATCATACCTTCTTGGAGGGTTCTGACCCGCGTAAACCTCCTTAGGGAAGTTTGTGGCTCATCCACAATCTATTGAATGTCATCATCATCCAGGTTTTCCTCTGTAGGAACTTTTTCATGAACATCTTCAGAAACTTGTTCATGTTCACTTTCATCTGTATTTGAACTGGTTTCAAAATGAATATGTTGATACTTAGGTACTTCTTCCTATTTCATTTGAACATCTACATTTGATTTGATGAGAGATTATTCATCAAATATTACATCTCTGTTAATTGTGATCTTGTGGGAATTAAGATCCCACAACCTGTACCCGTTAATAAAATCATCATATCCAACAAAGATAATACTTTTTGATTTTGGATCTAATTTAGAACGTTGATGTTTTGGAATTAGAGCATAGACTTCACAACCAAAAACTTTAAGATTAGATTAATTACAAGGATGATCTCTCCATACCTCTTCTAGAATTTTGCACTCTATTGTTTTTTATGATGATCGATTCACTAGATAACAAGATGTAGTCACTGCTTATGCCCACAATTCTTGTTGCAAGTTGGTGTTACTAAGCATACTCCTTGCTCTCTCTAGAAGAGTCATGTTCATGTGTTCAACAACTCCATTTTGCTGAGGAGTATAGGCAGTGGTTTTATGCCTATCGATCCCAAACTCCTTGCAATAGTTTTCATATTCCATTGATGTAAATTCACCACCATGATCAGTTCTTAAACATTTAATGGATCTACCAGTGATCTTTTCCACTAAATCTCTAATTTGCTTTAAAACTGTAAATACATCAGCCTTACTTTTCAACATATAGACCCAAAACTTTCTAGACAACTCATTTATTAAAGTTAAAAAATATGATGATCCTCCATATGAAATAGTAGGGGATGGTCCCCAAACATCATAATGGATATAATCAAGGATTCCTTCACTGGTGTTTCTTCCGGTTTTAAATCTGTACCTATTCTGTTTTCCATAAATACAGTTCTTGCAGAAATCTATTTTTAAAGACTTTAGACTAGGAAGTAACTTGTGATAAGTTAATACATTTAATCCTTGTTCACTCATATGACCCAACCATTGATGCCACAGTCGAACATAATCACTGTCCTTCTCAGATACTACTATCGCATGATCTGACTCGGTTCTTCCTTCTAACAGAAACAAGTTACCAACCTTCTTCACTTTCATAACCAGTAGGATTCCTTTGTAGACCTTCATAAATCCACCTTGAGCAATACTCTTATATCCTCCAGTATCTAAGACTCCCAAAGAAATTAGGTTCTTCCTAAGCTCAGGTACATGTCTCACATCAGTTAGTATTTTAATAGTTCCATCAAACACCTTAATTTGAATGCTACCAATTCCCACAACTTTACACAAGATATCATTTCCCATGTAAACTATTCCATCATCTATAGACTGGTAAGTAATAAACCAGTGTCTATGAAGACACGTGTTATTTAAAGCACCAAAATCTAATAACCATTGTTGATCATGACATGAACCAATACTAATTGATAAAACATCATTAGTCATACCTGAACTTGTTGCTGAACCTGTTTTAGTTACATTTGCTTCCTTTGTCTCTTTTGGAGAGTCTTCTTTGGAGGCTTGTTGTCGCTTCCAACAATCCTTCTTTAGGTGTCCAGATTTTCCACAAAACTAACACTTAATCTTGCTCTTTTTTTCCTTCGACTTTGACCGAGAGAAATCTCTCTAACTGTGTCATATTTATTTAGGTTTTTCTCTGACCATCATCGCCTCAGATGTAGAGGTTTCTAGATTGGTTTTCTTCCTTGTTTTCTCAAACAATAAAGCTCCAACAATATCATGAAACTCAATACTTTCTGTTGAACTAAAACTAATAGAGGTAACAAAATAATTCCATGACAAGGGCAAAGAACACAATAATGTAATTTCCTTATCTTCATATTCAAATTTCACTCCCATGCTAGTCAACTAGACTTAGAGAGTATTAAAAGTATTTAAATGATCAATTATTTTCATACCTTCCTTCGTGCGCAAACTGCACAATTGTCTTTTTAGGAAGATCCTGTTGGTCAAGTATTTCATCATGTACAAGCTTTCCAACTTCGTCCACAAACTAATTGTTGTCTTCTCCGAGACAATATTGAACAGAACATCGTCGGCCAAACACAAGCATATGGCACTCAGTGCTCTCACATCCACCTCATCCCAGTCATCATCTATTATGGTCGTGGGTTGCTTTGGTTTTCCTAAAAGAACCTTCACCACACCTTGTTGCATGAGCAGATCATGCATCTTGACCTTCTAGATCTCGAAATTTTTATTTCCATTGAACTTCTCAATTTCAAACTTAGCACTCTGCATCTTTGCCATTAAAGGAAACATTCCAAAAAACACCACTATTTGTAATAACCAAGGCCCTTTGAAAAAACAATGTGGAGGAATAATGGTTTAAACTTTACAAGGTTTAATAGAATATTTAATAAAAAATCATTTTACTAACCTTTCCTTTTATTTAAAAAATAAAAAATAGGAAATGTCACATTTTTAACCATTATTCACTTTGAGATAATTAAAAAACACTTTTTAATTCCTCCACGTTTAATTTTTACCTTATACCTTTACTTAATCCTTTTACTCCATAAAAAAACATTTTACTTAAAAAGCAAATTCATTTTTTTTTTAAAAAGCCCAAAATTTCTTCATACCTTTCACACTTTGTAATTTTTCAAAAGAAAAGAACAACGTGCTAATGTTGAAGAGGATTCGCGGCACCTCTCGATACACCTAGAGTGTGGAGATCTTAAAAAAACTGTGCACTCTACCACACAGTTGGACTGTTGCAATTTCAGGTTTTCAATTGCATGTGAAGTTTGACTAATATGACGTCGCACCCTTTGAGAGGAGGGACCTGCGGTGATGATGAACTCGATGCACCTCACACAGATTTCACTCCTGCGGCTCCTCCGAGTATTTGACGTTCCTCCAACCATCTCTGATACCACTTGTTATATTTGTAAATGTGGAAACACAAATATCATATAAAACAATCAATAAATATAGAGACAAGAAACACATAGATTTACGCGGTTCACCCAAACGTTGGGCTACGTCCACCAAGTATAGGTATTCGTTGTCTTATTATTCAGATCAAGGAGATTACAATAGCTAGCTCACGCTCCTCATCATTACACTATTTCCTCAATTCACCTTTATGCCTCTATGTGCTTACATCAATAATGAAAAAAATTAGATTAGTTACATAACTATTTTCTAAACTTGTGCGTTCATACTAAATTGGTAGATTTGATTGAACAAACTACTACAAAATAGGCTCCACTAAATGTGCTCATATCTACCAAATCTAGAAATTCATTGGCATATTCAACATTTCCACCACTTTACTTTCGTCCCTCTATTAGCCATTGGAAGGTACTTTTAGATCAATCATCGACTCGTCACTCATGAATGTGTTCATGGGGGTTGAAAGCCATTGCTTCTCAATGTACAAATTTCTCTGAGGTGACCTTATAAAACTTTTACTCATATTAAATATATGTGATCATATTAAATATATGAGAGCAGTAAGTGAGTGTGGTGTGTTATTTTGCTAAAATTTCTAACAGAGAAAGTTTATCATTTTTTTTTTATAATTAATTAATTTTTATTTTTTTTTAAATTTTATAATGGAATATTTTTTTTGAAATTTTATAATGAAAAATTTATCATAACTTAGTTGTTAATCAGCATTAAAAACAACTATTATTGATTGATCCTCATATACAGATTAATTCATCACTATTGTTTAAAAAAAACTAGACCACTTGCATGTGGTAAATACCTCTAAGTCTTGAAATGTTAACTTGTTTGTATAAATTTTAAACTTTTCTTTACAATAACACATTTTCCAGGAACAAAAGAAAATACATAACGAAGCATTTCTACCTTGATATTGCATCAACATTGTAATACCAACGAACCATTTGTAACTTGATATTGCGTCAACATTGTAATGCCATTTGAAGAGTAGTTCCAACAGTTGTTCACAGCAAACATTATACAGCTGCTGTGTAGATAGTTTTTATAATTAGTTTCCTTTTGTATTCTAACTTATTCAAGTTTACTGCTTGAAAATGGCTTTTACGTAGAGATCAATATAAGCTTGTAGATAACGATCAAGCCACCCCTCGTTTTAATATAATTATTTTTAAATACAATAATTACAACGTGCAACTTGAATTCTCACAGAACTCGTTGCCTTCTCCTTTTGATTGAAGAGGATATCTTGGATGTTAGATTTTATAGAGGTTGTTGAAATTGCGTTTTTAAGTGAATAAATAGATTCAACACTCTAAAAACCTGTAAGTTATCCTGAACATATAATTTTAATCACTGAAATATATAATTTCATTTATCCTTTTAAATTTATAATCAAATTTTAAACTAAACTCATCCAAAAGGAATATAATCCCTACAATAACTATGTCCACAATTGTTTTCATTTATCATTCTAAATTTATAATCAAATTTTAAACTAAACTCATCCAAAAAGAATATAATCCCTACAATAACTATGTCCACAATTGTCCTCTAAACGGTGTATTTAAACAAAGGCCTCTGCAATAACTATGTTCATGATTGTCCACTTTTTAGCCTCTGCAATAACTATGCTCATGATTGTCCACTTTTTAGTCAAATCAGATTCGTATCTTTCATTTGAACTTTCAACATATAGTAATATATGTTAGAATTGTCAATGTGGAAAACACAATTCTCAATTATAATTAACAATCACACACATAAAAAATAGACACAGGGATTTCACGTGGTTCACCCAAATGTTGGGCTAAGTCCACCAAGCATAGGCATTGATTGTCTTATTATTCGGATCATGGAGATTACATCAGATTTGCAAGTCTCTCATACACTCAGTCTCTCACAGTCATTTTGCCTCTATGGGCTTACATGAATTTATACATTCACACATGAAACTGAATATTAAATGCAATCCCTATCCACATTCTAACTTGGTTTATTTGGTTGTAACCAACGCAGAATGATAGGATCTAAATCTATTCTTGGGAATTCGTTGTCACCAAATCCCAACAATCTCCACCTTGACAACAATTAACCTGATACCTTGCTTCTTCCTTTTGTTCATCACTTTTGCTGCAAGCCAAGAGAATCCAAGCACCAGTGCAACTTCTCTAATAAAACTGGTTTCATGATCTCACGTGTGTGATTTGCACGAGTTTGGATTTCCTGAGAGATCACTCCACCTCCAACATGTCTTCCACAACTGTGTTGTGAGACATATTTAGTGATAGGTCTCCTCCTGTCCAAAACACCTGTATTACAATATACATTACAATCATCACATACCATCTCAGTGTGACCATTATAGGTGACATTTATGCTTCTCAAATGTTGAAGCACCCATTTCACTGCAACACTTGAATCTATCACGCATCTGACAACATCATTAGCATGTGAAACATCTGGTCTTAACCATTTCATCGCATACAAAAGACCTCCTACTGAACTTACACGAGGCATAACCTTTTCTTCTTTATAGACATGCCCTATACTTGAAGAAAACTTATAATGGAAAGAAAGAGGGATACAAATTGGTTTTATAATGTTCATATTGAACTCCAACCACAACTTACCATTACCATCTCTGTATACTTCCATGCCCTTAATTTGTTTTGTTGCTCCTTGATCCCTCATCTGAATTGTCCTATCCACCTGAGTCATTTTCTTACTGAATGTATCCATGCTTTGGCTTGCATCAAGCATATCATCAACAAAGAACATCAATACTATGAATGTACTATAAACCGTATAGTCATTCCTACCCTTTGAAAAATTCTGACTCACTATGAAGGATTCAAACATCTTGTATATTTGCCAAGGTACTAATAGGCCATACAATGAATTACCTAGCATGCAAACAAATTTACTATTGCGATCTTGAATCAACCCTTTTGGTTGTTCCATACATACTATATCTCTGTCAATGATGACCTTATGAGAAGTAGGATCCCACACACAACATCCCTTTATACCATCATCATAACTTGCAGAGATATAAAACAAGCAGGAATTTGGAAACAAAGATTTCAAGTCTGGAACTGATATACCTCTTACCAGTACCTGCAATTTTTTCTTGCTCTTATGACCTTGATGCTACTTCCATAAACAAGAAGATACATCTGTCACTTCATCTGCCACTTCAGTATTGTCGTCCAGATTATAAAGGTTATAAACCTTTGTTGCCTTCATCACTATTAAATTCTCTTTCGACACTGTGAGAGCTCCACCTTGACCTGTATACTTATATCCACAAGAATCCAACACTCCTAATGAAATCAAATTTGATTTAAGCTGAGGTACATATCTAACATCCGTCAATTCCCTAACAATACCATCGAACATCCTGATTCTAATACTGCCAACCCCAATAGTTTTACATGGAATACCATTTCCCATAAACACTATACCCTCATCAACAGATTGGTAAGAAAATAACCAATTTCTATGTGAGCACATGTGGTGGGAGGGACCTGAATCTAACTGCCATTCTTCTTGATATTGTAAATTACTAGAAAAGGATAAAACATAATCAATTATACCTGAATTTGTTACAACCAAATTTGATTCCTTCGTAGAGTTTTCCTCCGATTCCTTTATCTTCCAACAATCTTTTTTGATATGTCATTGTTTGCCATAGTGCCAGCATTTTTCTTTACCCTTTTTGTGTCTTGACTTAGATCAGACATAAATCCTCTCATTCTTCTCTGTGGTTCGACCTCTGACCAACATCGCCTCTAAAGTTGAGGTTTCTTTACTGAATTTTCTCCTCATCTCCTCTGCCAACAAAGCTCCCACAACAGAGTCATAATCTAAAACTTTTGTTGAGCTAAAACTAATGGAGGTGTCTAGATTATCCCAAGATTCAGGCAATGAACACAATAGTGTAATAGCCTTATCCTCATTGTCAAATTTAACTTCCATACTAGTCAATTGAACTATAAGGGTATTGAAGGTATTTAAATGGTCAACTACTTTTGTACCTTCTTTCATCTGCAAACGGTACAACTATCTCTTCCAGTAGATTATGCTTGTCAAGGACTTCGTCATGTATAGAATTTCCAACTTGCTCCACAAACCGGCTTTTGTCTTCTCCGAGACAATATTGAATAGAACATCATTGACCAAACACAGGCGCATGACACTCAGTGCTCTTGCATCCATCTCATCCCAGTCATCATCTGTTATGGATGCGGGTTGCTTTGCTTTTCCCAAAAGCGCCTTCACCACGCCTTGTTGCATGAGAAGATCATGTATCTTGAGCTTCCAGAGCTCAAAGTTTCTTTTACCGCTAAACTTTTCAACTTCAAACTTTGAACTCTACATCTTAGCCATTAGCTAAAAAATCTCCCAATAACCACTGCTTATAAAACCCTTTTAAATGTAGAAGAATTATAAATAAGGTTAAATGTGGATCTTAATAAATAAGGTTAAGTAATAACCCCAAAAAGTTTAAAATTAATAAAAAATTATATTTTAAAAACCTTTTATATCCACTTTAACATCCACCTTTTAAATATTATATTTAATCCCTCCATTAAAAAACCTTTTTTTTTTTTTCCTTGATGCACCCACGTGACTTGAAATGTTCACGTATGCATACACTCCTCCACCTTTGTTTTTTGCGTGCATACCTTGATTTATACCATGCTTTATATTTCAAACTATAAATCATTCGAATCAATTTAAAAAAAGAGATCGTCTGTCTGTTTTATTTAATGGAGTCGTCGTCGCACCTTACGCTGCTACTAGATCACGGAAGTCTTCACCTCTCGCACAGTTGGAGTGCGGAAATGCTAAACATTACACACTGTTCCTTTGTTGCAACTGTGGAAATTTTGAAAAAACCACCGCACTTCCCACACATCCAGCCTGCAGAAATTTCAAAAATTCACCCGAGCGAAAGTTTTCACGAGTGGCCGCCACGACCTTCGAGAGGAGAGACTTGCCGAAATTTATGAATTTATGCACCATCACACAGATTTCATTTATGTTTCTCCTCCTGACGCTATTTCAACCAGTTCTAACTAGCTCTGATACCACTTGTTAGAATTGTCAATGCGGAAAACACAATTCTCAATGATAATTAACAATCACACACATAAAAAATAGACACAAGGATTTCACATGGTTCACCCAAATGTTGGGCTACGTCCACCAAGCATAGGCATTGGTTGTCTTATTATTCGGATTATGGAGATTACATCAGATTTGCAAGTCTCTCATACACTCACTCTCTCACAGTCATTTTGCCTCTACGAGCTTACATGAATTTATACATTCACACATGAAACTGAATATTAAATGCAATCCCTATCCACATTCTGACTTGATCTATTTGGTTGTAACCAACATAGAATGATAGGATCTAAATCTATTCTTGGGAATTCGTTGTCACCATATCCCAACAATATATAACATGTTCACTAGCAAGATTCAACATTACTTTCTCTGTGAAAAGGTAAGGAAGTTATTATGATCCAGTTAAGTATACAAAAAAAAAAGTTATTATGATCTCGTTAAGTATCTTCACAATGGGTACCCGATCCTCATGGAAGCCATACCTTGTATCCCTGACTTCACTCGAAACACTTACTCTCATGCTTCTTCTTTCCCTCCTCCAAAACAATGCATGTAATCCTCGCATCTAAAAAGTCTAAGGTGCAATACAAATTATTTTATCCACTCCAAAGCCTTCTAGTGTGTATTACCATGAAAAGGGAGCTAGGTGATCAGTTGTTCACATAATTTCTTGTATGCACAAATTAAACCAATAATCCTTTTCTTAATCCAACATATAGTATCATGCTTCTCACCTTCTCCAAAAATGGTATGTTCAACCTTCTAGTAAACTCCACTTTTATTAGGTGAATACATAGTGGTATTAAGCCTTATAATTTCATGAGACTTGCAATATGCATCAAATTATTTGTAATAATAGTCGTCATTGTTATCAGTCCTCAAGGATTTCACATTCTTCTTATTTTTTCATAAAACTTTAACAAGCCAAAAACATCTCCAAGACCTTGAGATTATTAATCTTGAACTTCATAAGTATACCCATGAATTTCTAAAGAAGTCATCAATGAGTATGATGATATATCTAGATCCTCCCATGAAAATAACATGAATTGGCCCATAAATGTTTAAATGCACCAATTCAATAATTTATTGAGTTCTATAGTCACTTGAAGAAAACAAACCTCTTTACTATTTTCCAAGGAAACTTGCTTTAAAACACTACAAATAATCAAGATATGTTCACTCTAATCCACATACAATATTCTTGATGCACATCTCTTATAGGATCTTCTCTCCAAAACCTCCCATCCTTCAATGCCACAACATCAACCTTTTGACACCTTTGTTTCTCCCATGGATTTTATGTTCACCAAGGATGTTGAATTAGCACTACTCATAGGTTTTATGTTCACCAAGGATGTTGAGTTAGCACTACTCATGGGTTTTATGTTCACCATGGATGTTGATTTAGCACTACCCATGATAGGATTAGCCACATCTAAGTTATACATTGTTCTAAGTCTTAAGAGATTTAACCAAAATAATGACTCTACATAATAATTTACAACCTTCATTAATAAAAATTGCTTTGAATTAGCATAAAAAAATTGGTTAATTAAAAAGCTACAAATATCCAAAAAGTAAAACATATTAATATTCAAAACATCTCCTCCAACACATCCTCCACAATGATCTAACACATCCTCCAAAATAGTCTAGTATCTCAAGCTTTCCATCTATATGGAAAACAAATCCACTTAAAATCAACGAATCTTTAAAACCAAATCTTACTTGAAAGTATATATCATGACACAATAATAAGAGGGGAATAATATAAAACATAAGAACACAATTTTTTTATTATAAGTCACCCAAGTGACTTTTGAATTATTGATTAAGAATAAATAATCAAAATGAATAGATGAACCAATCCCCTTAAAATCAACGAATCTTTAAAATCAATGAATCTTTAAGACCAAATCTTATTTGAAAGTATAGCTCATGACACAATAATAAGAGTAAAATAATATAAAACATAAGAGCACAATTTTTTTTATTATAGGCCACCCAAGTGACCTTTGAATTATTGATTAAGAATAAATAATCAAAATGAATAGATGCAATATTTCTATGAGGTCACATATTATTACCTCAATGCTTGTTATTTATATATTAAATGTTAGTGGAAATGACACTCTAGCATGGTTAGATGTGATAATAACTATTCTCACCTAACATGTTGTATTATTATAATTATCATTCATACTCATAGACAACTAATTATGAAAAAGCATGTAAGCTTGACCCTCTAACATGGTTAGATGTGATAATAACTATTCTCACCGAACATGATGTGTTATAATAATTATCACTCATACTCATAGAGAAATAATTATGAAACTCGATAGGCATGTAAGCTTGGTGTTCTTTATACATCCTCATTAATGTAATTGATATACATTCGAACCTAGATATATAGAACAATAGTTGAGAAACTATTTTTACAAAATTAATTTAGTAATCATATTCAAATCAAGTTCGAACACTTAGCACCTAAAACATACAAAAGAGTTATGCATACTTATAATATGTAACCCACGAATAGAATATGAGGTACGTGTAATGATCTACTTTTAAAAATATAAATATAAACTAACATAAAAAACTTAATAAAGAAAGAGAATATAATGATTATATATAGAGAGTTTGTTGATTTTTTTTATTTAATAAATGGACATAACAATAATAGAAGTATATGAGTTTTTTGAGATTTAAGAAAAACAAATACATTTTTTTTTTCAATATCTACACATATATGTTGGTATTTAATAATAAATGCATGAAATATTGATAAACAAATGAAAAATCAATCACTTAAACAACATCTGATATTTACGAGGTAAAACCCTAACATTTTATCAAGGAAACATCCACAGTGGAGGCATCAATATCTTTATTATTTAAGATAGGCTTATAATACATATTATAATCCAATACATCTCTCGGGGTTCATAGATATATATCTATCTTGTAACTGTTACGAGAACTACTACCCATTATACAAACTTCCACTAGTTTATTAAACCTACATCTACAAATATTTACATAAGTAAATTTTATTTTTTATATTTTCTTTTAATCAATTGTTGTCACATTTTAACAATCTCCACCTTGACAATGATTTACCTGATAACTTCTCTAATCTCATTCATCATCTCTTTTGCAATCCAAGAGAATCCAAACATCACCACAACTTCTCTAACAATACTGGTTTCATGAACATGTCTGCACAATTTTCTCTAGTATGGACCATTCCACCTCCATCAATAACATGTCTTACAAAATGATGCATTGTCCCATTTGATACATTCGACGATTAGTCAATTCCACAACGCTTCGAGCACCACTGATCACCTTATCCTATACTTGTTGAAACTTACCCAATAGATTCTTGCATTCTTGCAAGTCATAACCTCGGGTAGGTCTCCTCTTGTCCAAATATCTTGAATCCTAACCACATAATAAATCACCACAACCATTGTATATCATACTTGTGCTCTTAAGATACCAAAGAACCCATTTCCAATGTTCTGTATTTTCCATGTGTCCACTGACAACACCAAATACATGTGAAATAACTAGTCTTGAACATTTCATCGTAAAGATCAACCTTCCTACTGCACTAGCATATGACACATGAGAAAAATAGTCATTTTATTCATTAATACCATTACACAAAATTGAAGAAAGCTTACAATGAAAATCTAAAGAGATATTTATCGGTTTTTCAATATACATACTGAACCTCATTAATATGTTCTCCATATACTTTTGTTGTGATAACCACAACTTACCATTTTTCCCGTCCCTATGTACTCCTATGCCCAAGATTTGTTTTGCTTCTCCTATATCCTTCATCTGAAACATCTTGGTCAGCTTAGCCTTTATCTTGCTAATCTTAAACATGCTTTGGCTTGGAACAAGAATATCATTAACATATAATACTAATAAAATAAATGTACATTTTCCAAAATTTCAAAATAAACACAATGTTTATATTCACTTCTAAAGAAATTTTGGCTCACCATGAAATTATCAAACATATTGTACCATCTCCTAGGTATCTTTAGGCCATACAATGATTCCTTGAGTTTAAAAAAAATCTCCCTTTGCAATCCCAATTTTTCTTTTGTTGTTTCATGTACATATCTCTGTTGGTGATGATTTTGTGGGAATTAGGATCCCACAATCTACATCCCTTAAATCCATCATTATAACCAACAAAGATATAAAAGTTGTAGAAATTCAAAGATTGTAAGTTTGGAAATAACTTACAGTTTACTAGTACATGCAACTCCAATCCTTTCTTGTTCATATGGCCTAGTCAATGATGCCATAAACAAGTAGATGCACTTGATTTCTTAGATACCACTAATACTTCACTTGTTTCAGTTTTTCCTTCTAGATTGTAAATATTCCCAATCTCCATTTCCTTCATAACCACCAAACTGCCCTTGGACACTTTTAGTACTCCACCTTGAATTGCAAATTTGTAACCTTTGGAATCCAAAACTCCTAAAGAGATTAAAATATTTTTTATTTCAGGTACATGTCTTACATTTGTTAAATTCCTTACTATTCCATCAAACATATTAATCCTTATACTTCTAACCCCAACACTCTTACAAGAAACATTGTTTCCCATAAGAACACTACCACCATCAATAACTTGGTGTGTAGAAAACCAATTCTCATCTGCACACAAATGGTGTGAAGCATCATAATCTAATAACCACTCTTCAAAAAATTGTGAGACGTTACAAATTTTTAAGACTTTACCAATCACACGAGGACATGATTCGATTGGATTTCCTTCCTTTTTGGAATCTTCCTTGAACTCCTACAAATTCTAACAATATTTCTTGAGATGCCCTAATTTTTTGCAGTATCGATATATTCCCTTACCCTTTCTTCTTGTTGACTTAGCCATGGATGTTCTACTCGAATCCTCCCCCCTTTTTGTGGACTGACCTCTATCCACCATTGCTTATGGCGTGAAAGTTTTAATACTTGATTTCTCCGCACCTCCATAGACAACAAAGATCCAACAACAATATCAAATTCAAGAGTATCAATTGTACTAAAGCTAATGGAAGTAACTAGATGATCCCAATATTTAGGCAATGAACATAACAATGTAAGTGTCTTATCTTCATCATTCATTTTAACATCCATACTATTCAACTAGCATATAAGAGTATTAAACACATTCAAATGATCTGTAATTTTTGTACTTTCTTTCATTTTTAAAGTGTATAGTTGTCTCTTCAAGTAGATCCAATTTTTGAAGGACTTCGTCATATAAAGGCTCTCCATCCTGCTCCATAAACCCACTACTATTTATTATCCAATAATATTAAACAATACATCATCCACAAGACATAACTAAATTGAGTTGAGGGCTTTGGCTTCTAGGTCTCCCCACTCTTCATCGATCATAGTTGTAGTTTTCTTCCTTGTATCATCTAGTTCCTTATGCAACCCTTGTTGCACTAACGAATCTCAAATTTTAAGTTTCCAGAATTCAAAGTTATTTTTATCATATTGTTTTTATCCCACTCTCGTAAAATTAAACTTTAAGTGTATTCTCATTCAAATTCAATATTTCTTCATAGACGAAGGGAGAACTTTTCAAACTATCTTTCGAAATCAAAATTTGATATTTTTTTATTATGAACCCAAAAAAAAATTGGTACCTTCACCAGTCCCATGCCAGATTCACCGCTCGACTTCACCGAATAGATGGAAATTTGTACCGTCACCAGTCGCATGCAGGATTCATTGCTCGACTTCACTGAATAGACAAAAAATTGTACTTTCACAAGTCGCATGTGAGAATCACCAGTCAAGCACCTATGTGCGGCTTCACCTCTGTTGTTCGTCGACTACTGTTGACCAGGGTTTTAAAAAAACCTCTGTATCCTTCATATTTCAAAAAATTACAAAGTCTTGACTCATATTTAAGTGCGGAATGACCAACTAGACTTCCCTGCACATAGATTCTTAGTGAACCAACAACCAGACTTCTCTACACATGGATTCTCAACAACCAAACTCTCTTCTCTTTGGAATCACTTTCAAAGCTTCCATCTCTATGCACATATTTCCAATGACAACATTTTCTTCTCCTCAATATATCTCCACAAGGTTCGCCCTTCACCAGTTGGCCCTCTCCTGCACTTCCTCTCGTAACTTCAAACCCTTCACTAGTCGCTTGGTCTCCACTCGACCTTTCTTTCCTCCTTTTCTTCGATGCCATTAAGACTTCTCGTGGGTCCATCTTCACGAGCCTCTTCTCTGCACAGGTTTCAGACTATGCTCATGTGGACCGACTCCTCAAATTGAACCCTCAACATCTCTGGCTCTTGCAGCTAAACATAATGCTATCGACTCTAACCACCTGCATGAATTCAACTCGAATGGCGGCTAAGGTTTATACTTTGCCACTCTTCCTCTTCCTTTGACCAGTGTTAAACCCTCAATTGCTCTGGCTCTTGTGAATAAACATAATGCTATCGACTCTAACCACCTGCGCGAACTCAACTCGAATGGAGTTTAGGGTTTTGGTGGCTAGGGTTTCTACTCTGCTTCTCCTCCTCTTCCTTTGATCAGTTCTTTGTGGCACAAACATACACAACCCTTCCTCGGACCAAATCTTTGAACGAATTCTTAATGACCTTCTTCACCTTCTCTCTGATACAACTTGTTGGTATGATACAACTTGTTGGTATTTAAGAGACGGGATACAAGGAAAAACTGAAAAACAAATGGAAAATCAGTCACTCAAACAACACACGACACGAGATTAATGTGGTAAAATCCTGACACTTGGTCAATGAAACATCCACAAGGCAAGGTATCAATATTTTTATTATTCAATATAGGATTACAATCAGGATTACCATTCAATACATCGCTTGGGATTTATAGTTATATATCTATGTTGAAACCTTTACATATTTACGAGAGCTATTACCCATTATACAAACTTCTACCCATTAGTAAACCAAAATCACCAAATATTTACATAAATAAATTTTAGTTTTTATATTCTTTTTTAATTGATTATTGTCACATTGTATGTGTATAATAATGTATAAAAAAATGTTTAATTTAAATGTCAACACACATATTGAATCTATATATAATATTAGAAAATAAAATCTAAATTAATTATAAATAATACATTTATAACAAATTATAAATATTATAATAGATAAATAAAATAAAAACATATTATGTAATTATAATTTTATTTTATATTTAGTATATTACTAATATATTTAAATATCAACACACATATTGAATCTATATATAATATTAGAAAATAAAATCTAAATTAATTATAAATAATACATTTATAACAAATTATAAATATTATAATAGATAAATAAAATAGAAACCTATTATGTAATTATAATTTTATTTTATATTTAGTATATTACTAATATATTGAAGTGTTTACACATATTTAGGACTCAAGTAGATTTTATACTATATAGAACGTTTAATAAATATATAAAAAAGAAAATTCAATTGTCAAGGGATAAAAGTTTAATACTACATCAAGTGTGTTTCATATTAATACATAAAGTAGTATGTTTGTATAGATTTTTTTATTACATGTTTATTATGAATTTTGAAGTAAATAACAGAAAGTAGTGAGTAATGGGAATACAAAAAGAAGTCATCATGCATGATATCTATAATATTATCACTTCCAAATTTAAATAGAATATGTGATGTGATAAATAATTAGAGGATAAAAGGAAATTAATATATTATAAGGAGGTGGTCAACTTGAATTTAGAAAATCAAAAGTACCTCTGAGTTTTGACAAGTGCAAAAAAGAAAATCAACACTGCTAAAATAAGAATAGACTCTCAGTAGCTACATACTGAAATTGACATTGGATGATTCATAAAACACCGTGGGGTTAAAGAATCTACCATTTTTGTGACACTATAAGAGGGTTGAATATGAAAAATACTTCCTCTTAGATTTCCCTCCCTATTCCCAAATTAGATCGGAATTTAAAAATATTTTCTACAATACGAACTTTCCTAACCTCCTAAGTCATAAAAACTATGGTGATGTTGGAAAGCTTCTCTCGATGTTTCTGAGCATAGAAATACAATTTTAAGGAAATCAAAGTAATCTCTTACTTTCTTAAGGTCCGATATATCAATTGATCTCAGTGAATATTAATCATCGTCATCAAATAAATATCTTACATTGGATTGATATACTATAAACCCTTTTAATATAAAATTTTCTTTTATGACTAACAACTCAAAAAGCAAATAATTGTCAAATGCCCAAATTCTTTTGTTTACAAGTTTTATACAACGCTCTCTATGTACTTGGAACCTAACGAAATAATGCAACCTAATGTAAAAGAACCCTATACTCAAAGAGCGCATAATTGTCAAAAGCCCAAATTCTTTCCTTTACAAGTTTTATACAAAGCTCTCTATATACTTGGAACCTAACGAAATACTTGCAACCTAATGTAAAAAGAAAGACCCCTAGAAAGATGGTAAAATTAGTTTAATTTTTTTTATCGATCTCTCCTAACAATTCCATTCTCGTGATGTGGCTGGCTTTAGTGAGAGAAAGAAAATCATTGTGGCACCTTCTCGATTCCATTGTTGTGAAAATATTTTATAAAAAGTACTTGCATGTAATGTTAAAAGAGAGAACCCTCCGAAAGT
>SNQJ01S0020550.1:13403-37213 GCA_010110895.2 Picea sitchensis | reverse complement strand
CTTGTACCATCTGATACCCTAACTTCGGGACGAAGTTTCTTGAAGGGTGGGTGTATGTAACGCCCCTAAACTGATAAATGATTAAAGATTATTAAGCAAGATTTAATTAGGGAAGAATTACAGTTAATAAAATAACATTGATTCTAGACTGCATTCAATGATCTGATAAACCGATTTAAAAGACAGTCAGTAAGAAAGGGGGATAACAACAGAGTTACATATGCACAGAATTGCGTATGCAGGGTGCGGGAGCCCATAAATCTTGAGGCAATAAAACTTATTGTGGGACACAAGTTGGAGGACGCGTGGAGGAGGTTGGTGGTAGAGTCACTGCGTGAGGCGACGGGGAGGAATAAGGGATGGGAAGAGGGGGATGGGCAGGCCATTGGGCGGGGAAAATGGATGTTGCGGGGATGTGAGCTAAGGACCACTGTAATTACCGGAAGCAGAGAAATTCTGCGTTTAACTATGAGCATCGAATTGCTGCACTTGATTGTTTGGCTGTGGGCCTGTGATATTTCCTGTGGACTGTGATATTTCCTGTGGACTGTTATATCATCTGTGGACTGTTGGCTTGCTGTAGCAAGGAACAGAGTGTTCTGGACTGTGGTTTTGATCAAGGGAGGCACCGAGTTGCTAAAAGTTTTGGGCATGGAGGGCCAGGATATCCGTAGATATCTTGGAGCTAGGTAGTTTTCCTAGTTGGCAGGGAGGACAGTAGTTTTGGGCAGTTATTTGCTTGTTTGTGGTAGGGTTAACCTGTGTATCAGCAGGAGCAGAAGAAACAAGGCAGCATAAACTAGCATCAGTATCAGGAGAAGAAGCAGCAAGGCAGCATAAACTAGCATCAGTATCAGGTAGTTGTCAAGTTATGCATTTATCTCATTTTTACCAAAAATTTATTACCCTGTAATAAATCTAAATTACCGAAACTGCTGTTGAGAAAATGAATATATGTTGTGATATCGTTATCTCCGTTTAGAAAATGAATTGTTATGAAATTAAATTAATGCTTAGAATGATATGGGCATTACAAACGGTCATGACTTGATCTGATCATGTTTTTGGAATGCACTTTCCCTTCTGAGCTTCATGTGTGTCATCTCTTCTAAGATTCTGATCTTCAATCGCTAACCCTCATATGCTCTTAATTTGTTAGTCCTTCTGTACATGGATTTTCTGCTCTTTATTCATACCAACTCATCATTATAACATAATGACATCGGTTGTTGACATCAATGACAATATGTCCAACACATTTTTCATCCTTATTTGACTTTCATGTTTTTCCTTAGGCTTTATGATTTAGTCATAAATATTTATATTTTTCTTTTAGAGATATTTTTCAAGATTTTCCCATTTTTATTCCTTAAGTTTTTATTAGGGAATTGTTATTTGATTTCACCTTATTACTTAATTTCTCTTTTATCCTTTTTCTTCTATTAGTGTCTATGTATATTTGATGCTTTCGTAGTTATTCGAAAAACTACAATCAAAATATGTACACTAACATCTGAGGACCCCATATAAAAATCGACAATTGGACTTCGTTTTCCAAAGTAAGTTACATTATATTGCAATGTAATTCTTCTACCAGGTTCCATGATTTTCCACTCATTATTCTCCTTTGATGGGACTTTTGGGGTTCCTTTTTTATTTTTATAACTTTGATGGTTCATTTCCAAGAGAAACCAACATTTCTTTAACTAGTCTTAATCAATATTACTCATCATTATGTGTTAAAATTCTTAGCAATAAATAATAATAAAACAATCGTCAAATAATCAAAGAATTATATCCTGACCCATATCCTTTTTCATTTTGTTATTTCTTCTCTCGTTAGATCTCCTTCCATTGGGATATTGTTTGTTGTATTTCTTAGAATTATATGTAATGGCTCTTCTAAGATGATTTTTGATGTCCTTTTGTCTGCTCGTGATATAATTTTCTACATCAAGACTCCTTTTATCTAGATATTGGCTCACATATCCTTAGTTTTATATTTGATGGATTCAATGTGGCTAGTTCTCGTTAATGTGGTCATTTTTATACATTAGATCCCTTTCCATGGGATATTGTTGGTAGCATCCTTCAACGAGATATCTAACATTTTTTCTAGGCTAGCTTCTAATGCCAACCTCAATACTTCCTTTTTCATTCATAGTATCATATAACATAACATTAGAAATTTTTTAAACTTTATTTTCCTTTTCATTTCGTGGATTATGTTAGGCTATTTATGAGTGGGGATTTTTTTATTGGTTTCAGTATTGATGATTGATTTTTCTCGTTTGGAAATCATTCCATTGGTAAAATGGAGTTTCTAGGTTGATCCAATGGAGCTTCTAGGTTGATCCATATGAAAATGAGGTTAGATTGATCCATATGACAATGAATTCATAACCATGTTATTTTCATAACCATTTCCAATCATTTGATCACCTTTAATTGAGATTAACTATTTCAATGTATTTTTTATGTTTATTTTCATATTAGAACTTTGAACAACCATTGAATCATCTATGTCCATTTTTTCTATCCACTTCCTAGGGTGTCAACTATTTTAGCATTATCTTAGAGACTCCTCTCGATTATAAAAACTTCAGACCTACAACATTTCAAGTCTCTAGTCCTGAGATGGATAATAATATTTTCCATATGACCTCTATTTGCTTGTATGATTTATTAATAATGAATTATTGAGTTATAATTTAAAGCATGTAATATTCCTCATACTTAGTATTGTCCATCTAACCCTTGTTATTCATCATTGGGTTAAACATCACCTGAAGTGATTCTTATATACTTGTAATTCCCAATACATATATTAGATTAGTAACTTCATCGTCTATATGGATCTTAGTGAGCTTCCAAAGAAAATGTTTTCAGCTAAAACATATTCACTCATTTGATATATGATAATAATTCCAATCATTCTAGTTTTATTGGTAAATTCTCATATTACTTCAACTTATGTGGTTCCAACCATCCATAATTTATGTTTACTATATTGAACTTTTTCTTAGCATCATAAAAACAGACTAATTTTCCTTCCTCTAATAAAAAAAATTCATTTTTTATGATAATACATTTTCATTCTTTATTTTAGAATAACTTATTGAAATTGGAACCATAACCTATATTCCTTTATACTTTCCAATTATTCCAAACTATTTTTTTATTGGTTATCTTATTTCTTATCTTCTCTAATTTTAATTCTCAAACAAGTAACTAAATATTCCACTAGCATTGTTTCCAATTATTCTAAACTATTTTCCATTGATTATGTTATTTTTTATCTTCTCCAATTTTAATTCTCAAACAAATAACTAGATATTCCACTAAAATTGTTTGTTATTTTTCAAAAACTACTGTAAATGGTGCATGCATGCCTGAAGATTTTTCTCCATGGAATCCTATATGCTCATAGTGTTGGATGAAATATGTTAACTAAGTTTGAAATTTTAAGATCACAAAGTTTATTTGGATGAAATATGTTAACTAAGTTTGAAATTTTAAGATCACATACCTTATTCTATAAGTTTGAAATTTTAAGATCACATACCTTATTCTATAAAGATAATGATATTTTGTTAGTATTTCTCTTCTTATTTTGAACCACCTTGAAGATATGCATCAAAATTTTTAGAACCTTTACAATAATGTGAGTAAATTGATATGATTCAATCTCAATTGCATATTTTATTATATAAAATACTTCTTCAAATACAAATTTGGCAATTATATACGGTGTAGTATTGTTTTGGTAGTGTTTTTTTATTCCTAATAATTATTTTAATAATGTATCTATATTGTGTTTAATTATTTTAATAATGTATCTATATTGTGTTTTTTTGGTGAGTACTAAAAACCCAATAATAACTATTCCCCGAACTGGTTGCATTGATAATATTGAATTTAATCATTGTAATATCTATTTTAGAATTTGGTTCCTACTTTTCAACACTATTCATACCTCTGGTCAATTATTTTACAATATAAAATGTTTTCATTAATTAATCCTTTGTCGAAATCCTTTTGAAATTTATTTACCACAATGTGTTCCACTTTCTTGTTTCTCTTCTCTTGTCTGAATGGTAGTACCACTTACATAAAATACCATCAATACTAAATCTTTGTAAAATATGTATTAATATCTTTTTAATCAATTCATTTTATATTATATTTATATTTATATCTATCAACGTTTTAAATGACTTAACCTTACTATTCCATAGCATATACAATATATTTCTCCTTTTAACATTTGGAATTTTAACATATGGAATTTGCATAGACAAAGGATATTGTTTCCCCATGATACATGAGGTTGGGATTTAGAATGTTCAATTTAATATTAGAAAGCTATCTTTTTTTTGGAATTCATTTTTATTTTTTAAACTTTTATATATGTTTGATTAAATATTTCTATAGTCGTACTTTCTTTTCAAATTTACTTTCCTTCTTCCATGCTAAATATATTTCTAATATAACCTAAATATATTTATAATGTAACCCATGTAAATATCACAATTTTCACATTCCTATGCTTTTATAACTTTATTAGATTGTCCTCCCAATGAAACTTCCATGCGTAGTATTCGTTTCTCATAGGCGATGCATTCTTCCTCTCTTCTCATCATGTACCAATGATCCATATTGTTATGTGTTCTTATGTCTATGACATATGTTTCTACTTCAACTACTTTCATTTATCCAAAGGTTTCCATCCCTTTATAAAAAACAAATAATTTTGCATTTCTTAAGCATAAAGCGTCTCTCATTACATAAATACGAGGCATTCCAAATAATGCTTTATATTCTTCTATTGGTAATTGTAATAATGTTGAAGAATAATGGCCAAATATTATAGTTAGAAAATTGTTAAAACAAATTATTATGGTAATTTTTGAGTGGTTTCATATCCATACATTTAGGAGGTTGGTCGTTAGAGGTTATCATAATCTATATATTCTTCTATTGATAATTGTAATAATGTTGAAGAATAATGATCAAATATTATATATTATAGTTAGAAAATTGTTAAAACAAATTACTATGGTAATCTTTAAGTGGTTTCATATCAACACATTTAGGAGGTTGGTTGTTAGAGGTTATCATAATCTATATAATCTATATATTGTGTATGTAATTTATCAAATTGAATATAGAATGTGTGAGTGTAGTCTTAACTGTGTGAGCGCTTGTGGCCTCTTGTTACTGTGTGATTCATCTCAGTCTTAATTTGTTAATTTGATATCAAAGCTGAGGAGCGTTGAGATCTCTATGTAGATCTGTGCAGAGAATACTCCACGGGCCTGATTGGAATCCGTGGGAAGCCGTGTGGAGGACTGAACGACACACTACTGGAATCGATGCTTAGAGAGACCTGACGTCGCGTGGAGACCTGCGCACGAATTCCAGAGAAGGAAAATCCTAGAGTGATGTATGAACAAGCCAGATAGAATGTAAAACATTAGATGTGCGGTGGAGAGGAGCGCCCAACTATTGGGTTTAGCGACATCTTCCAATTTGCCCAAGCATAAAAGATGCAGAGTTCTAAGAATGGAAGTGTCAATTCCAGAAATTCACTCTTGAGGTAAATCGTTTCTATGGTTATGTTTTTCCTCTTCTGTGTATGAAATTTGAAATCACCTATTAGAGGAGAAATCACCCTTACAAAAACACTTGAAGACCCAGGAAGGAAGACACCATATGGAGTGCGATAGAGGGTCCAAATAAGCATTGAAAAGTTACGGCCTGTAAGATCAAGCGTTGGTGATGAACGCTACTTAGTGTTGAATCTGTGTAATGATCAAATTGTGGAATAGTTTATACAGTGAATACGCCCATCTTGGGTTCATTATGCTTGAGGTCAATTTTAATTGCTTAAGTGTGTTCTAAGTGCAGTAACATAGATGATTTATATTTTTCATGTTGAAGAGTGAAGGCCCGCTAAAAATATCCAGAAGCTGCATTGGGATGAAGTCCGTCCAAATCGTGATGTACTCCCATGGAGTCTCCAACATGGAATTATGGAAATGATAATTGCGTTGGGAAACTAGGGAATTAACTTGCCAGCATGGTTGCGGTTGGCATGCGTGAAAGAACTTTATTAAGAGAAGGCTTGAGTCCAGATTGGAATATTCATGATATAAAACATACACCTTATGAACCATATGAAGGTAATGTATGAGTGTTTAGCCATGAGAGAGGATAAGTGGAAGTAGAGAGAATAAGTGTTCATGAAATTATATTATATTTTCATATATTGGCTTAGAATTATAAATATGTTTTGTATATGGAATATGATGCCCACTCACGCTGATATTTTATTTGATCATAAAATATTGGAATGAGAAAAGCTTGAACATAAATAAAACTTTTATTGTGATAAACAATATGCAATGAGAGAGCTGAAACTGATCAAGAGAAAAAACTGAAGGGACAGAGGCAGTATATTACCTGATATAAAGACTAGATCAATGAAGAACACATACTTGAGGATCAAAATGTAGAAGTGGGATCAATGAAGAACATGAAAAAATCTGTGAAATATTGAAAAGACTAATGTCCATCCTTCTTAGGTAAAAATTTTAAGATTTGGGCATTTAAAATGGAAGGATTACTTGACTTAGTAGATTTATGGAATTTTTTGGTCAATTCCCATGATAAGAGAAAAGATAAAATAGCCTTATATCTTATGAGTTCAACACTGGATACAAGTATTTTATCTCCTATTTTATATAAATTTGGTCATATAGACAATGCAAAAATGTTATGGGATATTATATAAATGAAGTATAGTGGAAATAGTGCATTTTCTTATGAGAAAACTTTTGAATTTAAAGATGAAGATGTTGAATCCCACTGTGCTCAGTCACATGTGGATAATGGTTATTGTAATGAAGGAACTTCCATTAAGGAAATATATGATGATGAGAACATGTTTTTTGATGAAGAACATTGTTAATAGCCACAGATTATGGAAGAGAAAAGTGTTATTGATGATTTGTTGAATGGAAAGGAAACCCTACTTGGAAAAATAAACCAAGTGGAAGTTCAACAAGAAGATCCAACAATGTTTATTGCTAAAAAATATGAGGAAGAAGGAGGCCTCACCGATGAGGATGAATTTGTAGATAACTAACATGTAGTCTTTCACTCAATCAAAGTGCCAGATAATGTTGATGAAGAATTAAAATTTATTGAAAATTCATATTGTGATGAATGCACACAAACAATAGATTATGATGCAGAAATTAAATTCATTGAAAAATGGATAAACAAACCAGATTATGATGAATACTGCATGGTCATTGAAGAAGAAGAAGATTGCATTATAGATACAAAAATTGAGTCAATTTATGATGAAAAAACAATTTATATTGGAGAAGAAGACGTTGAAATTGAAGAAATTTTTATGAAGTTGAGCCTTGAAGAAATCAAGTTCTATTATGAACTTATGTTGCAACAAATTGATGATCAAAATTTCAATTGTGAAGAGAAAACAACATAGAATGGTATGTGGCAGCAGTTCACATACAAACAGTTTTTAGAAAAAAAAGTTGAAGAAGACAAGCATGGAGAATTTGAAATAATTTTCAGATTGATGACAAACACCAACAAGAAGATGAAGGATAAGAAGCCAAAACATGTAATTTTGAGCAAAAGATGAAGAATTAAATTGAAAATGCATAGAGGGTTCAGAATCTGCAAAAGGAGGAAGAGAAAAACTCACTCATACATGGAGTTGAAACAAATTTTAAGGTTTTGTTTGAATTGTACTTTGTAATGTTTGTAAGCCTAGCTCAGACTAAGATGGATAGACATGTCATGTATTTTTATTCTATTAAATCCATTTCCCCATTAAGAGAGAGTGTTGGAGAATAATGGCGAAATACTATAGTTAGAAAATCGTTAAAACAAATTACTATTGTAATCTTTGAGTGGTTTTCAGATCCACACATTTAGGAGGTTGTTCGAAACTATCCTAACCTATATATTTGTATGCAATTTATCAAATTGAATATAAAGTATGTGAGCGTGTCACATGTGTGAGCCCTTATAATCTCACTATTATTGCGTGTGATTCATCTCAATCTTAATTTATTAATTAATAATTCAATGTATCATATGCATTATTGACATAAAGTATTGAAACAATAGTTTATACTCTTTTATTGGTAATTGTAATAATTCAATATATCCCATGTCTTGATGTCATATGCATTATTATTCAACATTCTCAACCTTTCTAAATATGATTTAGAATTGTGATAATATTACTATGTTTGAAAGGTGTGTGTTTTTTTTATAAATATTCCCATAATAACGAATCAATTTTGTTACAAGGTCTAATATGACATCAAGAATCTCCGTTTTCGATAGTTAATGTGGAAATTCGTATAATTAGCTTATCTTACATACCCGAACCACTCCAAGGTTGTCATTCACATTGAGTGCGCATCCAAATAAATATTTAATTCTCTTGGTCCAATTCTTTACTTGGCCTAACTACTTTAACTGGTCAACTAATTCTTGGTTTTTTCCATTGCTTAAGTCGTTGCTGTCAAGTCTACTACATCGCTCTCTTCTTAATTTATTCTTTTCATTTTTACGGATAAGTTCATTGTAGATTTACTTTTGGATTTCAAATTTCATGTCATTCTTATTCATCTGATTGTCTTATTTTGTATTCATTGAGTCATGTTTTTCTTATTCATTGGATTGTCCTATATTGTATTCATTGAGTCTTGTTGTAGTTGCAATCAACTATTTTTAAATTCTAGATTTCCTTCTCTTTGTATATTTTTCTTGTAAAGTATTAAACAATGGTCACTATCATGATTTCTTAATCCACAATTTCAAAAAACAATGACTTCTAGTATATTGAATAAATGCAGTTTTTGGTTGTATGACCCCCACATAACACGTGCATAAAATACAATATTGTATTTTGTGTACTAAAGTTTGAACATGAAGATTTTTATTATTCTATATCTTGGCCTCGAATATATTCACGATCTCTTGTTTACCAAATCCTTGATCAGAGGGTCTTTGATTTCCTCCCTAAGAGTATCTTCGCTTAAAATATCCTTGCTAATTCCTCGGATTAGAAAACTTTGACCAGAATTATCTTAGGTGTTATGAGTTCTCTAAAAATAGATTTTTTTTTAGTTTTCTTTGTCTTACACAATTTTTTTTGGTTATCTCTACTTTTTGGATATTGATTAACCTTTGGCTCATTCCTTTTTGTTGGTTTTATTTCCTTGAGTTCGACCTACAAAAAACTCTTGTATTCATTGATCACATTTTTTTTTAATCAATATTTCTCATTCCATTTATATTTTTTTCTAAAAATAATTTTTTTAGTTTTCTTTGTTTTACGCCATTTATGATTTTTTTAGTTTTCTTTATTTTACACCATTTGTTTTTAGTTTTTTTTTGTTATTTCTATTTTTTTTTTGGATATTGATTCACCTTTGGTTTATTCCTTTTTGTTGGTTTTATTTCCTTAAGTTCCAACTCCAAACTCTTGTATTCACTGATCACATTCTTCCTTTTTTGCTTTGTTAATCAATATTTCTTGTAATGTCTACGATTTGATGTTTTGACATGTTCTCTTATGAAATTGAATATTCACGTGATGAATTAATTTATATTTTAGGATTTTATGCCATGTTTTCTTATGGAATTGAATATTCATGTTATGAATTAATCTAAATTTTAGGATTCTAGTAAGACATATCGTAATTATTTGATTAAATATTTAGTTCTAAATATTTAGTTCTACCATTATATATATATATATATGTATATAAAGTAGTACATCCTTCAACATCTTAATTATTATTATTATTTTCGGTTCAAATTGCATAATATGTATCTCTTCGACCATTTCTTTATTAGATTTACTTTTCTAGATTTTTTCCATAATGATTCTAGAATGAATAAATTACTATTCACTGATCCATGGAATAATCTACATCTTTATATTTTTGCATGTATATTATGTGGTAATATTTAATTGATAAAAAATCCTATTAATGATTATTTCCATATTGTCATAATGTCTTATTCTTCTAATGTACATATTTATATTTTTGCATGTATATTCTGTGGTAATATTTAATTGATAGAAACTCCTATTAATGATTCTTTCCATATTGTCATAATGTCTTATTTTTCTATGATAGGGTTTTGAAATAGTTAAAATATTTGTTTCCTAAGAGTTGAGATTCATTTGGTTTTTCTTCTTGATTTCTTGTATGATTTATGTTTCCTAAGAGTTGAGATTCATTTGGTTTTTCTTCTTGATTTCTTGTATGATTTAACGATCCATGTTTTTACAATATTTTGATTTGATCTTTTACATGTTTTTCTTTGGTTTATAATTTTTCTTAACTACATCTTGCCTTGATTTCTTGGAGTCCATACTTTTTCATTATTATGATTTGATCCTCCACATGCTGCCTGTCTTTGAATTATAATTTTTGTTGTCCACATGTTTTCTTGATTGTCTAGAGTTTATTCTTTTTATAGTGAAAATATTTTTGTTTATTTTATTTTAATATTATCTTGTTTGAAACAGTTATCCTAATTCACTTATCAATACATTTCATTCCAATGTATAGTGATATGATTTCTCTTATTTATAATGAGGGATGAGGAATGATGATTTAAAAAAATACCCCAAATGTTGGATACTAAAATACTCATAGTTTTGTAAACATATATATTAATATTCACATATGTTATTCACTAATATATCAAAAAATAGAAACATAATATATTAAAACAAAATATCCTCATTTCTTCAAACATAGAAAGAACATCCCAAACAAAAACACAACATGAAAAAAACTTTAAAGAATAAGAAAAAAACACCCTTCTTTAACAACAACAACAACAACAACAACAACCTTTTACAATAACCGTTAATTCCCAATCTCTTCAATAACATCAATTTATCAATAACCATTACATAATCATATTATGTACATTCTTATCTTACACACTTTCTTATTTATAAATTATGATTTAATCAACCTTAATCTTAGGAAATCCCACATATCTAGTTTGTCTCGATAAAAATACATGGATTTTAATTTAAAATGGGGGATTTTACACCCAAGTGTTAGTCTTCTACATTTATAAATATGCATTCACCTCATCGATTTAGGTTTAATTAAGTGAATAATACATTTATAATTTCTTACTCACTTCAAGAATATTACATTTTCACATATATACCGTGAAGAGAACAAAGAGGCAGACATATTATCAAAATTGACTCTTGGAAATTTGCTGAGAAGCATTGCATATAATCGCTGGGAGGTTGGAAATGAAAGTCCTACCCATCACCTCAATATTTTTTGATCATATTCCAGAGATTAGTTTTTGGCTCTCTGTTATAGTTTTTCTTTTGGAGACTTAAGGCATCAGATGCATAGTACTTGCATTCTTTTTTCGTAATTTTCTGTTGTGTATAGGATGCTACCTCAGTGTATGCTTGTTTAAGAGAGAATAACATAGTACAATTTGATGCTATCAAAAATGTTTGTTTTATAGGTCTTATGGAGAAAGGACAACTGTATGAAAACTATTTATATTTTTATGAATATAAAAGAGGAATGTTTTGTGGAAAAAGTGAATAATGCTTGAGTGGTGGGGAGTGCGATAATGAAGCAAAGTGATGTAAAATTGTGATTTGTATGCTTTAACATTGTTTTATGATTTATGATGGATGTAAAGTTTTTTATTTAGTCAAAGAGTCATATAATATTATCGAGAACTAGTTTTTGGTGATTGCATTGTATTGTAATAATTTATTTTATTGGTTTTATTAGTTTTTATGGGTGTAGATTAGTTGGCGATAGAGTGTATTGTTAAGGCACTCTTTGTGAAATCATTAGTTCAAACCTAACTTTCCCATGTACCATGCCTATGGGTTGTGTGGTGTACCTGGAGGTTATAGTAGTAGCAGTCGAAATCAACCTCGTATCAGGTAAACACAAACTCATCCCAATTGTCAATTCCACTAGATAAAAAAAATAAAAAAATAAAAATAAAAACTTTTATAGGTTGAATAATCATACAATAATTATTAAGATTCCAATTATGTTAATTCATTTTATTGTACATTAATGTGCACTTTTTATTTTTTAGTGAACTCAATTATATTTTCTATAATTTCTCATACACCAATTGCTGATGTGGAACATGGTTTACTATTGGATAAATTTTTAACTTTATTATTTCTATATTATAGAAATTTAATACTAGATGTAATAACTATTTATTCATTATCAAATTGTTAAGTGTATTTGACAATATTTTCCAAAGACAAAGTATTGAACTACTACAACATTAATCTCCATGGAGGAACATTGTTTTATAGAATCTTTTCTATAACTTATTTTGGAGTGGCGTTAAAGTTATAAAGACACTAAAAAGTGTTGTTAGCCATTGTTCCTACACAGCAAAAAAACAACGTGTTTTAATAAGTGTAAATTGTCCAATGTGGTCTCATAATTAGTTCAATCTTGGAAATGAACCTAAATCATATTAAGGTATTGGATTTGATGTTTTTGTCGATATCTATTAGAATGCGTTATTTGTTTATTGATGAGTAGTTATGGGAACTTCTTCCAAAAACCATATTTATGAAGCGGAACTTTACCCCTTTAAGGGAAAAAGGAAAAATCGTGTTGATTGGAAGTTTAAAAAACGCAATCTCGTTAATATTAACTTATTGAAGATAATTATGATCATCCATCAAAATGTAAAATGTAAGATAATTGAAGAGTTTAAGGTGAAAAATTAATATGTATAACTAATATTTATGTTGTAATTGATTGATCACGTCATTTCCCAATTATAGATCATAGATGTTGCTAATAATATTTGGTTGGATAATATTATAGAACCTATATGAAACTTGTAACTAGAAAATGTGCTCGATATGTACAACTAGTTGTAAGAAGTGAATACAAATGATAGTAATCTAATTAAATATTATCCACAATTAAATATTATCGAGTGCATAATCAAAACTTAAGTGAATGTGATTAGGTTATAAGTTGATGATATAATAAAAATATAAAATATTTAGTAAAAATAATTATTAATGAACTTATTAAAACTTTTTATTTATATACTTAAATATAATAAATAAATCTTTTAAGATGAATCTCCATAAACTTAATATAATTTTCCTAATTTTACTTAAAGAAAATGAACACAAGAAAAGGTTCAAAGTGGTATGGTTGGTGTCATGTATGTGGAGAACTTCCCACGGATAGTCGGAACATCTTCCGTCTCCAACAACATGCATCACCATAGTTTTTCAACTCGATGGCAAGATCACACTAGTTTACCTGGCCCGAACTACGCCTTACTCTTATATTTGTTTATTACTTAACAATTTATGTTTGCATCTTGTACTTAGAACATCAAACAAGTAAAGAACACATCAATACATAGTAAAAATGAATATGCAAAGTGGGCAGCCAAACTGGCCTAACAACCATTTTTTATTACAAAGGAAGAAGTGTGTCAAGTCTTCAACTCATGCCACATTGAAGATATTATTACAAGGAGATTATGCTCAATTTTACACAAGAACCTGTGTGAAAAAATATAGATAGAATTCCTCTGTCAGCTTACAAAACCCTTCATGCCATTGACCGAAACAATTGACAAATGACTTAAAACTTTGCTTCATGCTTCAAGCCTACAATTCATGATTCAAGCCTGCAATTCATACTTCCCTTGCCTCAATCGATGTGACTTGCAACACCCAACTTCACCACCAAATTCTTCTCATCCTATAACTTCCTTGGTTTAAAGAAATGTTCAACCTCTTCTTCTCTTCGGTGCAGAATCCCCAAGGAGGCACAAGTCCCCCACCAGAGTCAACTTGGCCCCTTAGGAGGAGCTCCCACTCTCTACCTCAAACACTGCTGCAAACCCTCAGTCCTACGATTGTGAAGGATAAATGTGACCTTCCTCCTTGCCTTCGTTTTGTCTTCTCCTTGGCATATATAGATGCCCAACTCACCAAAATGGTGTGTCCCTTTCCTCAGAGTCAACACGTTGTTTCAAAAATGATCCACAAAACCTTGGATGACCTTCGTATAAAGGTGCATGCATTCCTTATATGATTCGACCGAATCACCTAAGCATTCCCTCCTCTTCTGTAGCTGAATCTTTATTTTTATCGGGTGCCTAATTCATTCCCACAATCAATTTTCAGCCAGATGATATTCAATTGATGGCTAGCGTATGATGCACGACACCTTGGTCAAGCTCCCCTTAGCGCATCGGGCTCCCAAGGTGACCGAGCTCACCCAATACAAGTCTTCCTTCATTCAATGGTTGCACTGGGTGCCGTATTCGCCAAACCATTCAACCAACACCCCTTCCATTCTAAACAATTCATCATTTCAATGATGCACCTCTTTCTTTTTTTGGTGGAGCTTCCACCTTCTACCCATGTCTTTTGTTAAGATTGCACCTAACTTAGACTGTAATTTGTATTTGGGTGGAGTCGTTACTTGGCATGATGCATGCCCAAAGAACCCCAACTCTCCCATTTATGAATACTCTTGTGTCCGCATTCGCATCAATCATTCTGCATACCCGATGTTGCTTACCTTGGTATGCGATGGAAGTGCATGTACTTGGTATCAATGCCCCAAGATTTACATCCTCCCCCATTCCAAGTTTTTGCCTCCCTTGAAAACATCCATAGAAATATTTCATCTCCAAGCCTCTACATGAACTCATGCCTCCATCACAACTTCTCCTGGAAACCCCAAGTTTTCATGTCGAAACATAATCTCCAAATTATTCCTTAGTCGAAACTTCAAGTTTCCTGTGAAGTGGAAACCCCAACTTTCCACAACACCTACGATCATCCACAACTTCAAGCAACCATCCAAACTATAAAAAGTCATGGTTGAACCAACCTGCCTCTTCCCCAAATCTGCCTTCAATGTAATCTAAGTTTCCTCTACTATTGTGTCAATAACTCTCTGCCCCATTGTGATCACAACAATTGTCGCAACCTCAACCAAAAAATGAAAATTTTCTAAGTGTTGAATTGTTTTTGTTGAACTGTTGCACCCATAATCCAACTAAACTCTATCATGTCACCATACATAGTTAACCCCAACATTTCTAACAAGTTGGGTAGCTAATCCCACTTCACATCCTACTCATGAGCATGTCGTTGCACAATTGAACATAGTTGTTTTTTCCTATGTGCTCGTCACTCCATCCAAACCAAAAACACCAAGGAAAGATCACACTTTTCTCTTGTTGCTTCTATCATCTAACTCCATCAAGAAGTTCCTTCGAATCAACCAAGTATTGTATGAACAAACCACTATACCTCTGATGTCTGGCCCAAGAAATCTCGCAAGGAAAATTCCCTTTCCCTATCGTGTTGCGATGTCTCTCCAAAACAAAGTCTTCCTTCTAACTTCCTAATTTCATCATCTACTGTGACTGTGAAAGTTGTTGCCACTTCCTCCCATCGTCACACCTAACTCATCTAATATCTAAGATATTCAAAAAGTCAATGAAATCACTACATGTCTACCACCCATGTGACCAATTGAATCTACTCTCTTGACTCATTCCACAAACTGTAGGGTCCATGACACTACTTCATCACTATTTCAACCATACCCTCCATGACGCCATGGTTCATTGATAAGTTTTCCCAAGTCAAGTGTGATCTTGTTTTCATCAGTCAATATCCCATATTCTTCGTTACCTATCTATGAAATGCACCAAGTGCACAACTCTTGCACATCTAATAGTTGTCACCACACTACTACTTCATTCGTGTTGCATTTMAACCTATATGTGTGATACTCTAATATGTATAAGTCAAAAACTACCTCCATAGGTGTCCCAACATRCTRTCCAATGTGCTCCACGAAAAATGAGTGACCACAACTCTCGTTTGTCTCTTGGAATGAGCCAACTCGTTTCTTCCCCAAGTCATTTCATCCTTTGGATTTTTGCTGCGACAATCAAGTCATCACATGAMAACTCAATAAAAATGGCTAAGGAACCCATGCTAAAAGGCACCTCACCCAACCTCTCAAATGAAGCATAGGTCTCACTATCTCCTTTGTTGCAACAATCCCTTCAATGCCCCTCATAAAATATATAGACAACATTCCAACTTGTCCCCATATATGCAACCAAATATTCCTAAGTCCACTTTTTGAATTCTCCCAAGGAGGTTGCCCCAAGTCCCCATATTTATCTACACACACCACGGTGCTCCGAACTGTTCCATGACTCTAATGAAGTTCACAACACTTGGAATTCCCCCATGACTGCGATGAAAACAAGTCATGCTTGTTCTTCATTAAGATTTACCATCTCCCTCCAAGGAACCCATCCCAACAACTTATAATATGTGAAGAACTCAAAATTATTGTGCTCCTTTGCGACATCTCTAACAACCCCATGGTTCAAGTTATCATACTATCATAGGTCTGCAACTTGTCCCAACCCACCAGGTATGATTACAAAAAAAACCTCCCTACTACAACTTAGGATCAAGTTATTCCCCATCAAAATTTTGGGTTAAGTAAAAAACAAATATGCATCTAAGTCACCACACTCCCACCAAATTCCCCATCCTTACCTTAGTTTTCTTCATCACCAAGGAACCCAGCTCCATGAGACACTCTGTCAAATAAATTTGTCACTGCAACCCAAGGTCTGCAACAACATGACCCAACGATTGCATATAGAAAAAACCAAGATAAACATGTCTCGGAAAGGTGCATCCAAACTGTCCACCTGAAGTATCCAACTCATCTATGTGATATGAAAAACTATGTGTAAGTCACCTTCTCCATTGTTTGTCATCTTCGTGCCTTCACTGCTTCCACAACAAGACACCATGCACTCACCGCCTGACTGTTAAATCATCTTGTTGTTAACCAACTTATATAGCTATGCATAGAGTCACCTTGTTTGAAGGTTGTGATCAGTGTCTACAACCCAACTAAATCGACTATTGTTCTTGGTGAATGTATGTCACAAAGCTATCATGGTCAAAATGTGCTCAACAACTTCCCTGTAACCCAAATTTTTCTATGATATATCATGTCATGACAGTGAAAAATCTCACCAAATTGTCCACCAAACCAACTTCCACAGTCTGTTATGATGTGCTATCTATTTCATGCTCTAATGCCACATGTCATGACGATGATAATGGTGAAGAGCTCACAATTTTCTCAATGAAACGAACCCAAACTATCCCTTGCTTGGTTTTCTGAGTTCTAGAATGTGATACCACCTATAACGCTAGTGGAGAACCTTGGGCGGATGACCAAAACATCCACCATGTCTGACGACATGTGAAATCACATCTTTTCAACTCAGTGACAAGACCACACTATTTTACATGGCCCAGATTATTCCTTACTCTTATATTTGTTTACTACTTAATAGTTTATGTTTGCATATTGTACTTAGAACATCCAACAAGTAAAGAACACATCCATACATAGTAAAAACGAATATGCAAAGTGGGCATTCAAACCGACTGGACACCCGATTTTTATTACAAAGGAAGAAGTGCATCGAGTCTTCAGCTCGTGTCACACCAAAGATATTATTACAAGGATATTTCCCTCAAGTCTACAAAAGAACCTGTGTGAAACACAATAGATCGACTTCCTCTGCCACCTTTCAAAATCCTTTGTGACATTGATAGAAACACATGACAAATGACTTCAAACTTCACTTCATGCTTCAATCTCGCGGTTCATACTTCCCTTGCCTCAATCTGTGCAACTCGCAACACCCAAATTCACCACCAAAGTTTTCTCATCCTGCAGATTCCTTGGCTTCAAGAATTTTTTTCCTTGTTTTTCTCTTTGGTGTAGACTCCCCAAGGCAACACAAGTCATCGAATAAGGAAAATTTATTCCCTTAGGAGGAGCTCTCCCTCTCTACCTTAGATGCTACCTTAGACCCTCAGTATTCTGATTGTGAAGGATGAATGACACTTGCCTTCTTGTATTCATTTTGGTCTCCTCCTTGGCATATATAGGTTCCCAACTCTCCAAATCGGTGCATCCTTTTCCTTAGAGTCGTCCCATCATTTGGAAACTTGTCCACATAGCCTTGACCGATCATCGTCTAAAGGTGCGTGTCTCATAGTGCTATATTTGTTGTGAGGGGGGTGGGCACATGCCTATGACATATATTCATGATGCTCAATACTTTGTTAATTTTTTAGATGATTACCAAGTGGGATAATGTTGGAGAAATGTAGCAATCATTTTTCACAATGCAAAAATAGTAATTTCCAATTTTAAAATGGAATATACAAGAATTGGAAAAAATGTTCTTTTCTTTTAGAAATAGAAATCAATTTCATAAAATATCTATTCATCATAAAAGGAAATATGATGAATGAAATTGATAATGATTTGTCCACGAAATTTAATTGTTGTGTGTATTCTTGAGTTTGTTTTCTTCTTTTAACTATGCGTTTTTCTTTGTTTTTAGACTAACAACAAAGTTTTTCAACATGCACACTGACTTAGAAATATTAATTGAAAAGGAACAAGAAAATAGACCCGAAGGCACTATTCTAGATTCAACAAGCTATGCATAAGTGAATTTTCCCAAGAACTATAGCAACAACTAAATGAAAGGACACATGAAATGTCTTACAAAGAGCATATTAATGAACAAATAAATTAAAGATCCTTAGACTTCAATTTCTAAGAAAAGAGTTTGAAAATTTGTTAATGATTAGTAAATGAGGGATTTATAGCCTACTTGCTTCACCAACATACATCCTTGCACAATTAAAGTGTGATATTTGTTTCTTTGTCTTATGTAGAGATATCTATCCTCTGAATGGATACAAGATCTTTGTTCTCGGTTTCACATGCACACAACAAGCAGATAATAATGCTAATAATAAATAAGATACTAAGTTGATTTCTCTATAGTTATCACCAAGCAGGAACATGAGGATTGGTGGTGCTTCTTCACTTCAAGGCTTGAATTCTTATATGTTTTCAATGCTCATTTCCTAAGAGCTAATTGAATAATAGACGTTATAAATACATTTGGGGATGAAATTTATCTTTGGTTCAACTCCTTTGTATGTGAATATCCAATTGAATTGATTCTATCAAGGTTGTTAAGGATGAGACTACATCATTATTCTATGTGCATGTTCATTTATAATTTTGGTGGCTTGATTCTAATACAATTACTTCACATACACCATGTATTGTAATGTGTGATCAACACAAATAAAAAAATAACGAGAATATAATAATCCAACATTTAGTATGGACAACGATATGGTTGTAGGTAATATAAAACCTCTTGTCCTTTATGGATTCAAAATAACTATGTTCTATTGATATGTACATAATGGAACATACTCCATAGAAATAAGATTCCCAATGCAATGAAACCTAAAATCTAAGCTCTACTTTTCAAATATGTAACACAATTGTTCCACCTTTGTTTATAGTTGACACACTAGATATCATAGACTTAGATTTATGGAACCAATTTCCTTTTCTATGAACAAAACAAACAACAAAAAGTGATGAAATTGATTACTCTATAAAATATAAGGGGCAATGCTACTTCACTAAATGGAAATGCTTAATAATCAAGAAGAAAAATAAATCTCTCATTTCCAGGTTTCATATGTATAGGCTCAATCTCTGATTTAGACTCTAATACTTGGCAATGATTATATATATATATATATATTCTCATATAAAGGAATGCCATATGAATTCCTTCACAAGAATTACACTTTGTACATATATAAGGAGACTTCCTCAAGGCATGATGAATGAGACAATTACAACAATGTCAAAGGGATTAGACCAATGAATTGAGATATATGTTACAATACCTAAGGTGATGAACTCAAAAGAATATACCAGATGACACAATTGCAAATAATGCCAAAAAAACTTTGAAGTATGGTAAGTACAAATGACTTACACCATGAGACGACAAAGATTGGGAGGAGTGGAATGGTCATGAAAGGGTCTTGGCTGAATGCTTGAATTGACTATGGAATTGATGTCACGTGTGAGTTAATTTCATGAATTAGGTGTTTTAATGATATCTAACATAGTGTGCAATAGAAAAAGAAGATGAAAAAACCCACTAGTGGTGTGTACAACTTGTTAAAGGGTCCATGCATTCTATGAAAATGAGAGGTGGCCTTCCTAAGATGTTATTCGCATGAAAAACCCACATATAACCTAAAATATTAGGAATTCATTGCATGCAACTTTAGGAATAAGAAATAGGAAACATTCATCCTCCAATTTGTTCATCTCGAGGTATTATTTAGATGGTAGACCCCAATGGTCCCATTGATTGAATCACATAGTTTCTTCATCTACATAATTCAAAACTTATCTCAAAATTTAAAATAGCCATTCATCTGAATTCAACATGGAATGTATGGATATCATTGCATACTTGTTATCTTTCGTAGAGTGAGAGTGAGAGGAAAACATTTTTTGAGTGAGGTTAACATAATTACAGTGAGTAATTCTTTGTTATAACCATGAATTTAACTACAAAAAACCCATTATATATAGATAATATAACCAATAAATCATATATAATATCTAACACAAGCCATAGAGGAATTCATTGCATAAATACATAGTATTTACCATGGAAACCCAAATGGTAAAACAATATTTGAATGGTTGTTTAGTTCTCATTTCAACAATATTTAGATGTAATGTAGCTTATAACTCTTTGTGCATCCTCACCTCTTGGCCAACAAATGAAAAAATACATTTATGCGACTAATTACAAAAATATATAATAAATATAGTGGATAATGGGAAGGGAAAACATTCCTTTCCCTTTCATTTCCCATTCCTCTCTTTTTTTCTCCTATTTTCATTTCTATTATACATTTCTATCTTCTTCTTCTTTTTTCAATTATTTTCTTCTATGTTTTATCTTACATTCATTAAATGTCTAATTACACTTTCAGAGATTTAGTCTTACAACCATTCACTTGTTCTAAATTTTAGATCACATCTCTCTATTGAGAGGCTTTCTAGTCTCCAAAATATTTGAGGAAACCAATCTAGATCAATGTACCCTATGTCTACTTCTCTATAATATGGCTTTAAATTTGGCTCCTAGATATATCTCTTACCTTTTCTCTTGATCTTACTCTAGATATGGCTCTTGTTCTAGCTCACAACAATGTCTAGTATCTCTAGTTCCTGGTATGGCTCTATCTTTGGTTCCTATTTCACTTGTTCTCGTAGTGTAGAAGTTTTCTCATTGAATCTCATATCTAAGAAATCTATAGATCCAAAATATTCATTTAGAACTAATTCTCATCTTCAACATGAAATTTCATTGCATTCTTATACTTAAATATGGTCAATTCTAGCCAATGAAACTCAAGTCAAATTGTAGATTTTACGGATTATTCTAGCATAAGAAGGCATACCGCATCTCCTTTTATGGATTATTATAAGTGTTGGTCTAGTTTGAGTCTTTACACTTTCTCATCGCTTCCCTTTTGTAATCTACCACAAGAAGGATGGAGTGGGAGTGTGCTTCCCTCTTCATTTTCTACCACTCTTTCTTTTGATAAGAGTGTCAACTTTGCCTTGTATTTTTCTTCAAAAACATGATATTGGTATTTTTGACTTTTTCCTATCTACCATTGAAACTTGGGTCTTCATTCTATCTATAATGGGGCTTAGGATGCTTTGTATTATCTCTCCTGAACCTTGTCCATTGGAGCCCATCTGCCTTAATAATGTAAAACTGTTACCTATTATATGCTTTTCAAATTCACCAAAATTATTTTGAGAATTTGCAAAAGAAGGTGAACTTACCATGATTGTATCCATCATGGTACTGGCCTTGATAGCAGAATGAAAGGTGGCTTTGCTTCATTGATCTCTTGGATAGATACTTGTAGCTTTATCAATGATTATTCCTTCTCTTCCAACTCTCGCTGTAACTAATCCATCATCTAAGTGATCCTTTCATCCTATGAGATATCCATCTCGATGAACTTCTCTCACAATTGCACAAGTTCAACTTTGTGCTCGTCCCAATTTTCCATTATAGTAGGGAGGGCGTCTTAAAATTCATTAAATTGGTTCTTTTGCAATGCAAATAGTCTTGTCAATTTTTCAAGGTTTCTCTCCATATATTACAACCTTCGGTGAAACATTTGGACTTTATCCTTCGAGTTCTTTTTCTCTTCTTGAAGTTGAAAATTGATGGCCTCGAGGTCTTCCAACCTTTCTACCTTTTATTTTACCATGTTAATTCTGCATTCTCTTCAAAGTTCTAGTATCCATGTCATGGCCAATGATTGAACAACTTTGATACTTTATGATCTGTAAATGAGGGATGTGTAGCTTACTCACTTCACCAACATGGATCCTTGTGGAATTAAATATGATATTTGGTTCTTTGTCTTAAGCTAACATCTCTAACTTGTGAATGAATATAAGGACTTTTTTCTCAATGTAGGTTGCACACAAGAATTATCTATCAAAGGAAATAAGAAATATGATTTTGAGTTGTTTTTATTGTGGTTATCACCAAGAATTCATACAAGGATTGGCTATGTTTCTTGACATCAAGGCTTGAATTATTTCATGTTTGCAATGCTATGTTCTCAAGAGCCAATCGAATTACACACCCTTTAAATTCATGTGTTCAAGAATTCTTTTAACCAAGAACCGTGGCTTCAGTCTAACTACTTTTCACATAAATATCCAACTGAAATGAATCTATCAAGGTGGTCAACGCTAAGACATTGTCATGGTTCTGTGTTTTTTTAGTCTTTATTATGGTAGCTTTATTCTATGTAGATCACTTCACATACACCACGTACTTTAAAGTTCAATCAACATAAATGAAAATACCAATAACAATGCAAGAATCCAAAATTTAGTATGGTCAATGACATTCTTATAGGTAATACCAAACCTCTTATCCTTTTTAGATTCAAGAGAACTATTTTCTACAACTCAATTCGCAATGGTACCCACTCCAGTATAACAATAACATTCAATTTGCAATGCAACCTATAGCCTGAGATTTACTTTTCACCTTTGCTTACAATTGACACATTTTATTGTATACTTAGACTAATGGAACCAATTTATTTCTATATGACCAAAGAAAAAGAACAAATTTATGGAATTGATTGTTCCAAAAAATATAAGGGACAATGCTACTCCACTCCATATAAATGCTTAATAATCAAAGAAGAAAAAAAATTGCTTCCAGGTTTCATATGAACAAGCTTAAGATATGATTTAGACTATAATACTTGGAATTTCTCATATGTATATATCTTGTATTTGCACCTAAAGGAATGTCATATCAATGGCTTCAGAAGTATTAAGTATTATACTCTATATATATATGAAGATACTTCATTAAATCTCTATAAATGACATAATTACAATGATATAAAATGGATTAGACGAATGAATCAATCTAAACAACACAATAGCTAAGGTGATGATTTAAAAATCATAAAGGGGATGGGACAGTGGAATATAACATCAAAAGAATTCGAAGCATGGTAATTCCAAATGACTTAAACCATAAGACGAAAAACATTCAGATGAGTTGAATGATCATGAGAGGGTGTTGGTTCAATGCTTGAATTGACTAGGAATTGATGCCACATGTGAGTTAATTTCAAAAATTAAGTGTTGGAATGATACCTAATGTAACGCCCCTAAACTGATAAATGA
>SNQJ01S0020549.1:95751-114618 GCA_010110895.2 Picea sitchensis | reverse complement strand
TGAAAAAGAAGACATAAATAACTACACATCCACAAAACAAAAAAGAAAAAAAATGTATAAGAAGTTATACATATATACAAGAAGTCACCCAGGTGACCAACCTAAGATCAATACTTCTTGAGATAGAGCCCATTTATAGGCTCCGCCAAGGAATTTCCTTCAAAATCAACTAGATGGTAAGCACCCGTCATCAAGACCTCTTTCACAATGAATGGTCTGAACCACATGGGTTTGAACTTGCATGCCCCTAGGAGATATTTGTCTTGATCATAGACCAAGACAAGATTTCCTTCAGAGAAAATATGAGGACGAACGACCGATCAAACTGACACTTGACTCGTTGCTTATGAGCCTCATTGGTTGAGGCTACATCAGGACACTGCTCATTGAACTACTCGATATAGATAAGGTGTTCCTCAGGTGGTGAAGTGTCTGACAGTAATTCCACTGCCAACTTTAAAGAAGGAATCTGACACTCAATAGGTAAGACTTCTTCCAGCCAGTATATGAGTTGAAAAGGTGAAAAAATGGTGGCAGTCTTCACAGACATTCGGTAGGCCCACAACACTGAGTACAACATCAAATTCCAATTTGACTTGGCAGAATTGATCGTCCCCTGAAGAATAGTCTTGAGAGACTTATTCACAGCTTCTACCTAACCATTCGCTTGAGGGTAATAAGGTGACGAATGTTCTTGTTTGAACCCGAGATTTGACGTTAAATTGGTCATCATTTTTTTTTGGAGGTTACTTCCCTGGTCAGTGAAAATCTCCTTTGGGATGTCGAACCTTGATACTATCTGATTAAAGATGAAAAGAGTTGTAGTTTCACCATCATTACTAAACATTGGCATAGCATCGACCCACTTTGTGAAGTAGTCTACTGCTACGATGATGTAACGATGCCCCCTGGTTGAGGTCGGGTGACATGTGGTGAAGTCAATCCCCCACTTGGTGAAAGGACCAACAACAATGACAGGAAACATAGGAGTAGGATGTGCCCGCATCTTTTGACAGAAGATCTGGCATGGGTGGCACTTATTGACCACCTCAACACAATCCTTGATTAACGAGGGCCAGAAGTAACCTACATGTAGAATCTTTTGGGATTTTTCCAACCCAGAAAAATGACATCCACATGCTCCAATGTGACAGTCGTTCAAAACAAGCTCTGCTTCTTCAAGGATAAGGCATCAGAGAAGAATGCAATCCACACCTCAACGATACAAAGTGTCATAGAGTATAAGATAGTTTTGAGCATGATGTTAAATTCGTCAACACTCATCACATGAAGCAGAAGCAGGGCACTTCAAATTCTAGAGATAGACCAGTATATCTCCATACGAGGGGTCCAAACATGCAATTATAAAAATATATCCCTTAGTAGGGGACTCCTCGGGTGTGATATCACTAGACTTGACCGGAAGTTTTGAAATGAGTTCAACAAAGACCAATGAATTTTTGGATTTCGCTGAAACAAAATCCAAGTCAAATTCTTGTAAGATGACTATTCATCTACTAATCCTTCTGCCAATGACCCGTCANGAAGCAGAAGCAGGGCACTTCAAATTCTAGAGATAGACCAGTATATCTCCATACGAGGGGTCCAAACATGCAATTATAAAAATATATCCCTTAGTAGGGGAATCCTCGGGCGTGATATCACTAGACTTGACCGGAAGTTTTGAAATGAGTTCAACAAAGACCAATGAATTTTTGGATTTCGCTGAAACAAAATCCAAGTCAAATTCTTGTAAGATGACTATTCATCTACTAATCCTTCTGCCAATGACCCGTCATGTTAAGACATATTGGAAAGGGTTGACAACGACAATGGAAATGGTCTTGCAAAGCAAAATGTAGTGACGGAACCGTTGGACAGCATGAACGGATGCCAAAGCAAGTTTCTCAACGTGAGAATAAGTGAGTTATGGTCCAACTAGGCCTCGGCTAAGGTAATAAATAACGTGATATTTGAGTAGATCATCCTCTTAAACCAAGACCATGCCGATGGTCGATTCTACAATAGCCAAATACAACAAGAAATATTTTTTATAATCGGGAGGTCATAGCAAATGGGCATAAGTTAGGGCACATTTCAATGCTTCAAAGGACCGTTGAGAAGATTCATCCCAACAAAAAGGGACCCCTTTCTTTAAGAGACACATAAACCCTTTAGTGATATCGACGTAATTTGCGACAAAATACTGAAGAAAATTTGTTTTCCCCTTTAAGATCTGAAGCTGGGGTATCATGCACGAGGGAGGAAATTGAACTATTGCCTCAAACTTGAGAGGATCAACCATGATCCATGTTGTCGAAATAATAAAACCTAAAAGACGACCCGACGTCATGCAAAAATTTCACTTGTTAGGATTCAATCGAATCCAATAGTAGCGACATTGTTCAAATATTAGTTGAATATGGGCAGGATGATCAGATCTCTTGCGAGAGCATGATGCTAGATTATCAAGGTACGCCTTGAATATTTGTCTAAGGTCGTGAAAAGAAAATGACATGGCCCGCTGACAGGTAGCTCCAACATTCTTTAGGCCAAAAGGCATCTTATGATATGCGAATGTTCCCCACAGAAAAATAAAAGTTGTTTTATGTTGGTCCTCGTGTTTGATTTGAATCTGATTATATCCTGAGAAACCATCCATGAAGGAAAATACCTCGCAACATGTGCACTCATTGAAAATATAATCGATGAACGAGGTAGGGAAATTATATTTCAAACATGCCTTATTCAAATCACGGAAGTTCATGCACACGTGAATTGTGCCCTGTTTCTTGTTAACTGGAAGCGGGTTTGACACCCATTCTGTCAACTGTATAGTGTAGATAAAACCGACTTTGAACAACTTTTCCACTTCTGCCTCAATTGTTACCGATTTTCGAGGATTTACTGAATGAAGCTTCTATCGGACTGGTTTGGCATCAGGGTAAGTTGTAATTTCATCCTCGACAATTCGTGGGTCAATGCCTAGCATTTCCTGGTAAGATTAGGAAAAAATGTCGCAAAATTATTTGAATAACTCAATGTAAGTTCAAATCTCTTTGGGGGAGAAATCCACTCTGACGAAAACATTCTCCACAATTCCAGGGGTTTTGGAGATATTGATTGGAATCATTGTAGCAATACTTTCCATGTTACCCTCGGCGTAAACTCCATGCATAGCTAGAGGATTGATAGGACGAGAATTATCTGCATTCACAGTGGAAACAAATTCTCCCACCTCTATTCTCCTTAACTCAGGAAAGAATTAATATCTATGATGTAGATCATTCTAAGGTCTGTCGGGACTAGTCATCGCCTCGTTCGAGGGAAAGTCCAATTCTAAAGGATCATAAGTGGAAAAAGAATATTGAGCCCAAATAGGCTCAAGAACTGGATCTAACTCCGGTGTGGGATTCAGATCGGGGTTGGTCGAAGTCTACAGGACAATGTTGTATGCAACCTTAGTCGTAGCCAAGGGAATGGCCATGCCAGGATGCCATGTCCCTTCCATCGAGGCCTATGGGGAAAGTAAATTCCACAGATCATTAAAGTAGATCATTTGAAACAACAATACTTGTAAAATTGCAGCCCTTTGTTGGTCGGGAACAACCGATATAATCTTTACATCACCAGAATGCGACGGGTAATCAAAAGTTCCCATCAACGATGGAAATAAACCAACACCTAAGTTGATAGTGTCGGGATGTGGACTATCAATCATCGGTACCGTGGAAGCCCCCGATGAAGGGTCAGGATGAGAGAAAGACAACTTGTCAATGGTCACAATATGAACCTTGTGCAGAAAACACAATACCCAAAAAACTGTAGCAACCACCTCATGCATTACATAAGTCCAACTCCTTCCTAACAACAAGTTGTAGTCTATAGGCACATCGACCACTCCAACTTCGACACACACGGTTTTTCCTCCCAACTGCACGGGGAAGGAAGGAATAATTCCATGTGGTCTAAACAATTGACCATCAAATGTCATAAACAACATAGGCGATAGAGACAACCCATGCTGGCCAATGGCCTTCCAACATGCCAACGACATCACACAACTCGAGGCACCCTCGTCAACCACTGTACAAAAAATGTTATGCATAAAATATTATGTGGTAAGCCACTACTATCTGAAAAGCAAGGTGGTAAGGAAGACGGGGTTTTAAGTCGATTGGATAAAAAATGATCACGTCTGGTTTTCAAGTCTTTGTCGCTCCCAAGGAAGACAATAGATATTTTCTCTGCGAGGGGTAACTCTGGAGGACTTCCAAAGAGAACATCATGCAAGGGTTCTATGCCAAATCCTCTACAATAGAGTAGTTATGGGAGGACCTCACATTTCTATTATGAGAATCCTTCTTAAACGCACCTTTAGGGATGTGAGTGATAGTTTCACCCACTTCCTTCTCAATTTCGAGAGGATTCGGTGGGTTAGTGGCTTTCTTTCCCTTCTTGACAGACTCTGGCATTCTGTAGTCTTAGGCCCTAGTCGTTAAATGGCCTCAAGAGGGATCTTGTGTTGGATGATGTCAGTGTCAAATGTCTTCAAATCCTCATACGACCATGTGAAAATATCAACACAATTTTTCATGAGGCTGACATGCCTGTATTTTTGTTCTAGAGGTAGTGCCTTGGATAGTTTGACTATTTTGGGATTTTCAGCAGTCCCAATGTTGCAGTCCATCACTTCCTCTTCTTGATTTTTTATGGAAGCTCCTCTGGAGACATCATGACTGTCAAACAACCTTTCTAGTGACACTAGAACCCTAGGGATGTGGTTCCTTTTAAGTTCCACAATGTTGTGTCCAACCACTTTGTTCAAAAAATAGGATGTATGTTGATTCTCTAATTCATCATCTTCACCTTCTTGATCTATTCAAATGTTGGAGAATTATTCTATAGTCTGCAGAAACGTTTGTAGCTCCAATTCATCACTAAAGACTTGTTATTTATTTATGTATTCCGGTATGGTTGTCCTATGTCTGAATTCCACCTGATACTTGATATTCGGGCCAATGGGAGGTCTGAAGGTACTGGTATCCAAGGCCAAAGAATCTGCCTTATGATTTTCCTCTCTAGGAATGAAGGAGATATTAAATGCTAGAAAGAAGTTGTCAACCAAGTCCCACACCTCATTCATGTATTGTTTGAGCCTCTGATTATTAGCTTGATAGATGTTCTTGACTTGATTAATGATTAACTCAGAATCACCAAAGACTACCAAACTTTCAATGGCCATGTCTTTAGCAACACTCAATCTGAGTACTAGAGCTTTATACTCAGCTATATTGTTAGTAGCCTCAAATTCCAACTTATAAGATAGTGTTATAACCTCCTGCACATGGGAAATGAGGACTATACCATCCCCAAAACCTTCTTTTGATGAAGATCCATCGAAATACATCTTCCACACTTTGTTTTGTTGATCTTTCAAAGGTTGATCCTTGCATTTGGTGATTGTAATTTCTAGTTCATCACCATTTAGATGAAAAATATATGAGTCGATGTCTTCCTCAACAACATAAATTGGGTGATTGCTTGGATTCTGATGGTTGCATACGATATAGACCAATCTAACTTCTCTATATAGCCTCATGTTCTCTCCTCCAAAAACAGGGATGGTGGCATATGTGAGGTCCATTTGTAATGATACTCCAACCTTATTGGCCCACGTCTTGGGCAAAAGCATACCAAAATTCGGGGGAATTTTCGCCACAACGATGTCCATCACTAAACCTTTCATGGGTAATTGTGCCAAAGAAACCACCAGATCCTTTATTAATCCCAAAAATTTGACTTTTTTGGAGTTAAAGGAGTAAAGGTAATGGTAGGGCTTGGTGATCTCCATACCTAGTTCCTCCATTACAACCTTAGGAATGACATTGTGTGAGGCACCTGAGTCCATGAGATAGTTATGCAATATTTTTTCATGGAAATTTAAATATATATAGAAAGGTGGAAAATCATCAGAGCCATCCTCAATGTGTGGGCCCATAGTAATGATCGGGTTCTCATCCTGCATACTAATTACATCATAAGTTACCAAAAAAGTAGGTGGTTGGAGAACCTTCATAATAGATTTTTTGAAAGGCTCATTTTTCTCTGTGGTTGGGTTGATATTGGTAGGTGCGGGGGGTCCCTGAATGCCCCCTTCCATGCTCGTGGATACTAAATCTTGAGCCATGTTTTTCCCTTGTGTAAAAGGGTTCGTCAACAAAATAGGATGTTGTTGCGCTAATAGCTTCTGGGATTCTGCAAGACGAGGGCACATATGATTCGGGTGGTCTTCCATGCAGCTATTACATGGATACTTCAACTTATTCTTCTCTATTTTCCACCCGCCAACATTATTGGTATCTTTTTTATCCCCTTTACCTTTCTTATTCCATTGTTTCTTCTTTCCCTCAGGTTGTTGGTTGGCCTTAGGATTCACCGACTGCACACTGTGCACATTCGACGTATGGGTAGGGGGAACAATCAAACTCGGAGTCTGGCTAGACATAGTCTGTTGTATCAACAATTATTGCAACTAATTTGACAACAGGTCCATGGAATTGCTTTGCGTTGAGCCCACAATACCATCAGCATGGGGTCCATACGTTTTCTTGGTCTTATCGAGAATAGACTGTGGCACATATGGAAAAATATCATAGAGCATACCAGACTAAGAGTAGATCAGTTCAAGCTGTTGCGCTCTCATAATATCCTCCTCTTCTGAAAACACTCCAGAAGTGGTTACGTCCTTTGATATGCAACGCACCAAAGACTTCAGGAACCACTCAAGAAAAAAAGTAGGACGTACCTTGACCTTAATTAATATCTTTCTATGTCTCCATTCTCAGATATGATCAGATATGTGGTCAGCCTTGGTTTGCTCAAAGTTGGTCAACAATTCGGTGCCGGCATTGTATCTCACAGGTAGCTAGAAATGGTTCAAAACAACCATTGCCAAGTCATTGAAGTAAGAGTAGATCAAGAGGTCGATCTCAATATATCATTTTGCAACACCCCCTATAAGAGTGCATTGAAAAACGCACAACTGGACAGAGTTGTCCTTCAGTGAGTTTGATGAGCACCACAAATCAAAATTCATCACATGATCACCTAGATCTTCGCTAGGGTTTCCTTCAAATTTTGGAATATCTGAGGGAAACTTAGTCATCATGGGGGGCCAATGTGAATCGTGAAAAATTGGGTCATTTAGTAATCTCAAAAAGTCTAGTGATGTAGCATTGCCAGAAATAGTAGTTTTGGTTGTGAACTATTTACAGGAAAAGAGGGTCCTGGAGTTTGACTAACACCGGGTTTCCAGGAAAATTTGGACTGTTGGCCAGGGTTTTGGTAAAAAGCATGGACTTGACCAACATAGGGTAACTACATCTATTGGGGTTTCATTGATTGACTCCCAAAATTGGACGACATAGCTTGTGTGGGGATTTCTCTCTGCATTGTGTTCCAAGGACCTTGGAAGGGGGTGCCCCCATCCGATCCAACGGGCATGGGTACGAAGCCCTGCCTAGGGTTCCATTGAGTATGCAAGGGGTTTCCCCCGATCAACATCCCCTGTGAGGGAACTGATCCCTGCCAAGGATTCCAAAGAATCTGTGTGGATAAAACTCCAATCATCGTTCCCTATGAAGGAATAGTACCTTGCACCAAGTTTTGTTGACCAAAACTAGGGTTTCCCCCAACCAAGCAAACAACCTAAGAAAAATCATTGTTCCCAAACGCACTAAACAAAGAGAATGACATAGATCCCATCAGAGTTGTATAAGATGAAGATCCTAAACTGCCTCCACCAAACAAGATATAATTARCATTTGGCTCGATTGGMTGCTGAAAATCACTACCGAGCGAAGGGGACAGAGGAGGCATATGACCCCCACCATAAGGGATAGCGTTAAAAGGGACARAATTTCCCCTGGTTGACCCCTGCATGGGAGTGTTCGAGCTCCTAGCCCCTAGACCCATGGTMTTTAAGGTAGAATAATTAAGAACCGAGTTCGAATCAAAGTCGGGCATCCCATATGAGAAGGGAGGGCCCATCGCACTCTGAGTAAATGGAGCAGTGGTCGAAGATGATAATGGTATCGGACCATGACCCAAAGTTGAGGGAGTCGAGACCACTATAGTCCTGACTAGTGAAGGTGGGAGAGGAGGTAGGATGCCTCCTGAAGTAGTATCTGTAACTAGATTATGAGGACTCCCGGACGAAGTAGCAAAATTTGCTTCCATTGTCACTTGTAGGACTAGATAGATCTTAGAAGGTGTCACCTCGGGAGGGAAAATATGAATCCAGATTAGCACCGACAAGTCGGTAATCAGAGGGCTAGTTGGCATGAGACCTTCTTCCCYTAGGTCAGAAATGGTAGGTTCCTCCAGATTCATAAATTCTCCTTATGAAGTAAGCTTGGGCATAGTTTCCTRTGGCCCAATCGCTTCRAATGACCCTTCTTGGTCAAGGMTTTTCCACAACAGTGGCRGAGGTGACTCCAAAGTAACCAACGATAGGCCCTGAAGCCTTCATGACCAAAGGATCTGTTGATATTCCACCTTGTGAAATGATCAACCGACACAATAAGGCTTGACTAGTGTTAAACAAAAATCACACACTAAAAGGTTTCCTAAATAAAAATCAAGTAGTCGATTATCTAGTAGGAAGGACAGTTACGCCAATCGACACTAGAGAAACTAACCGGTGCAAGTGAAAATCGAACACGGAAGCACCTTCCGGGTATAATATGTGAAGTTTGATCTGACATCCATCCTAAGTACTATGGTATACCCCCACAATCACCTTTGTAAGTCCCTAAAATATGGGAAACTAGGTTTCCATCTCACAGTCAGTTACTAGGTGGGTACAATCAACAGTCGGGCATATCATAATGAGCAGGATAACTAGTCCAAAGCCCTTCAAAGGTATGGAAAGAAAATGGTCTGGAAGACAACACAGGATCTCGAATGGATTTGAGCTCCATGAATCTCCATAGGAAAATGCAGTCAATATTATTTCCGAGAAAGACCCTCAATATACAATCCCCACTATGTTCAATCCATCTTTGGAGGGGTTATCTCCCCTGCCTTTCCTCACACAACCTCGTGTTTATCCCCTGTGTTAGAGGGGGGTACTGACTAACTCTTATGACACTGGACTTAAATCACTCCCTAACTCAGACTCCAATGTTTGATTTAACGTGGCCTTGAAAAGTTTCCTCTCCAAACCTAATTCAAGGCCCTAAAACCCTAAACTAGTTTGTGAACCCTACAAACATAATAGTCTAATTTATTTTAGATTAGGCGTTATTTTTAAGGCTTGATTAAATCAAAAGGAATGGTAGTGAAACTAATGTTGTTATAAAGAGACAAATAAGGAGGAGAAAATTAGAGCACTTGAAAGAAAAATTACTTCGAATTTAAAAGCAAAGCTTGTAACTAACTCTTTGTAAACTCAACTTTTCTTAACTAATATTTCAAGATCTTGTAAAGAAAACCTAAAAATTTCTTTTGCTTGACAGAAAGCTACTTATGTTTCCAGAAATCAAGAAGAACTTGACAATAAAGACTATTTTTCCTTTTGCAAATAACAACTTTAACTACTTTACCAAACCAAATGCAAGAAAATGTTTTTGTTTTTTTTGAACCGCTTTAAAGAGAAAAATTGAAGTAAACTTTTTTTATTTTTTTAAAGAAAGTAAAAAAGGATGAAAAGAAAATGGAAACAATATTGGTAAAGACCTTCATCCCAATACGGATCGCAGGGATTCAACCAAGAAACCAAAAAGGGTAGATCTAAGACTCAACAACCTTCTCAAAACCTTTTTAGGGTAAACACAAGAATACTAAGGAAACAAGTCAACTGAAACCTATACCCAAGCTATGGCCACAGACAGAGACTCTGGTTGATTCAAGAAATCCCTGAGAAGTGTGAACTTCAATCAGGAAAGAGGAAAACTCCCTCTTGTCAAAAAACTTTCATGAAACTGAGTTGTGGGCTGTTGCATCAACAATCTGCATATGTACGTAGGTTGTTTACTATGCAGAGCGCATATGTACTCAGGTTGACCCAAGACAGGGCACATAAACCTATGTGTCCTTTAAAAAATAAAAAGACAAGGAAGACTTATAGGGCATGGACAACTTGTATGCACCTTGGAGGTGACCATAATCCCTTGACAGACTCATTAAACTTGACTGAAACTTGAAAGGAAAACAAACCAATCAATCAACCCAAAACCCCTTAAAAACCCTAGAGAGATCCCTAGTATGGTCAAAATTTTTGCTAGCGGGAAAATCCCCTCTTTAACTATACCAGGGTTTAAGATATAGACAAAGTGAGTGACCATCTAAAAGTAAATCTATTTTCTACTCTACCCCAAACATACCAAAAAAATGAAAATAAAGCAAAAGGAGAGAAGATCGGTAACTATACCTTTTATCCCACATTTGGTGATGATCTCCTCAAGCTCTGTAGTTCCAAAGACTGCACGTCTTCTCCCAAGGATGACCTGCATCCAAAACTAGGCAAATAAGGACTACAATAATGTTATTCTATTCACAAGTTAGGGTTAGATATAAAATGTTATGTATGAATCAAAGAAGATACACAAAACATCATCATTTTAGATAGGGAAAAGAGATTCTTTTATTCATCAAACAAAGACTTAAAATTAGAATATGTGCCGGCCACCATTCCATGGACCTAGTCTGGGATCCTCTTTATAATTCTCCAAGTGCACCTTCAATAGGCCTCTTCTCTCAATCTTCTGATCACCTCAAGGGAAGGGAATGGATTGAATGGAGGAAGAAGGGGATGATGAGGGAATGCTGAGGCAATATCTCACAAAAAGTAGAAAAATATTGGGCAAGGAGGGGAAGTGAAATTGGGAAGAGTTTCACTATTATTATGCTTGGATTGGAAATGAGACCCCAACACCTCATTTTATATGACAAAAGGATGGTTATTCAGTTGGGTGAAAGTCTATAACAGGTGAATTGGTTGGGAAATCTCCAATAGCTCATGAATTTCACCGAATTCCTTACAACTTTTTAATTTTTGCAACTTTTGTAAGCATACATGGGTTGTTTAGTCTGCAACAAGCGTATGTACATGGGTTTTCTAGCATGCAGCAGTCGTATGTATGTGGGTTGTAGTGGTGCAGGGTGCGTACATGCTCTTAAAAATGGTTTTTTAAGAAGAGCTCCTCAGGAGTGCTTTGGAAAAATATGCAAGTAAGAGGGCCAATGCCATGTATGCATGAGTAGGTCATTTTAGGGCTATAACACCAAGGCATGGAAGTGGCTCGAGCACTAACAACAGTTCCAGTGAATAATGATGACCAATATATTTGGATATCAATGCAAGCTGGAATTGTATTTTTTTGAAATAATTTTCTATGAAACTCAGATATTTTTGTTTAATATAATGGACATACTGTCCCAATTGAAAGACAAGGGATTACTGATAAGTGTCCCATTTTGTATGACAAAGACCCTCTTATTCATATAATAAAATATGTTTTAGTTTATTATATTGTGTTGTCCAATGTCGTTGTGAAATGTTACATTGTTGATTAAATACCTGGATGACTAAATATTATAATGAAGAGATGAAAAATCTAAAGATATAACAAATTAATCCAAACATCTTATCCAAATACACTAATCAAAATATAAGATATATGTAATTTTTTTGATAAATAATGGAATTAAAAAATAATAATAATTGCACTATCACATATCGATGTTTCTCGGTGTATTTTAATTATTAATCTTATCGGTGTGTTTAATATTAAAACTCACCAGTGTGTTTCATATTAAATTCGCACCGGTGCTTTTATGTAATCAATTAGCACTGGTTTCAATATTAACTTAATACCACAAAATTATATTAAAAATTTGGCCATTGGTGCGTTAATCTTATACGAAGCATTGACGTGTATGTGTTATTGATACACATTGATGCTATTGTGTTACTAATAAGCATAAGGGCGTGTTTGTTACTGCAAATCACCGGTGCTTTCAATTTTTAATGCACTGGGGAATTTTCCCTTGTAACGCACCATTGCATATTATTTTATACAATTTTGGTGCCTTCTTATTAATAACACACCTATGTGTTCTATGCAAAAATCCCTGATGCTTAATTATTTTTAACTCCCTCAGTGAATTTTAATGTTAAATCCCATGTGTTTATAAGACAAGTGCCTTGGTGCTTAAATATTTTACTTCCTCGGTGCTTTCATATTTTACTATTGTGGTGCTTGAGGTTAAGTGTAGAACACCTATATTGTAAGTGTATGTACGCACCGGCGTTGTAGGTGTATGTACGCAACGGTGCTTGTGCCTTATACAAATGCATTGATTTGTAAACATCCACAAACACCTCTGACCACCCAATTTGTTTTAGTTATAATCAAATTCCATTATAGTATATTGCAAAAACATCCGCTATCGAAAACAGATGTTGTAGCGGAGGTTTTTTTGACAATTTTTAAAATTTTTGTAACATTAGACACCTCTGCTATAACCTTCATTAAAATGTATTTTCCTTGTAGTGTCGGGAGCATGAGGAGAGTCGAGACAAGGAGATTGCAGTAATTACAGAAGCAGATAATAGTAAGGACAAAGTCATTCAGGAATTGAAGTAGGAGAACCATCTTCTCAAGAAGAATGTAGTAGCACTAATGGACATTCACACCATGACTCAGAGTCAGGTAGTCAGCACAGTGGGTTAAACTATAGATTATGATGGATACTCAGTGCAACAAATTTTTTACATGCCAGCTCAAGACATAGGGGGGGGGGGAAATCAAGTGGACACTGAACTTAAACTCTCTTAGTCTATTTTTTTTCAATGTTTTTCAACATTTCTTTGCTTCTCGGGAAATATGTTAGGATTTATACTTGTAACTACATTAGGAAATACATAGACTTAGCTAATTTTTTCTTTGGTAGAGAATATGACATCTTTTTTTTATCAAAATAGTGTTTCTTAACTATTTATCGAATCAACTATGTATTGTTCATCCTAACTATAGCATTTTTCTAATATAAAATGAGTTTTTTCTGTTAAATTTTTTTCTTGATTATTGGAAATAGTTGCATCATATTATCTCTAATAAAAGGCTTGATTATTGGAAATAATTGCACCATATTATCTCTAATAAAAGGCTTGATTATTGGAAATAATTGCACCATATTATCTCCAATAAAATGCTTGAATTTTCTTGTTGGTTACTATTAATTAAGAATTATTAATGCTTATAAAGATTGTCTTAAATTTCATTGCCTTTGTTTTAGTTGAAGTGGAATCTTGTTACAATTAACAACTTGGTTTTATTTTGTAGGAAGAAAGGGTTCTAAATTTTCATTGGTGGTGCATGAGTTCTTATAGCCTATCATTAAATTTATCCACGGTAATCATAATAAACAATACTTCCAATCCATTGTTTTTTTTTGTTTTTTTTTNCCTCGAATACACCTTTCTAATCAAAAATTTCCTCATTAGATGTATCATTTTTTTTCCTTTTTATATCCATATTTATTTATACCCTTATTATGTTGGTACCAATACATTATTCCCTTTTAACCAACTAATCCTCATCGTACTTCTTCCTCCTCCTACCTTTTAAAACTATTGCAATTTTGCCTGCTGAAGCCACATTTACACTGGATTGCGCTTCCTCCTCTCTATACTTTCAAAAATTCCCATATATATATCCATATGTAAATTAGAATAGCCCCCTAATACATATATCCATAGGATGATTAAAATATCCTTTTCACTCCCTTATTATTAAGGGATATATTGCTCAGCTTTCAAGTAACTTAAAAACCCCCAATATGAATGAACATGGTAGGATATTTCTTAACTAGTGCACCCCCCATGCAAAATATTCTCTCAACCCCATTAGATAACCATTCCGGGTATGCGAATCTGGATGGGTTTTACCCTATATGATTTTTAGGTTTTACAAGTCTTCATATGGACCTTTCACTAGAGATAAAATGGATATTATGAAACTTTTTGATTCATATAGTCGAGCATATTTCAACATTCATGTTTATAGGTTTCATGAATCCCCTCATGGTCCTAATGCCTATTCTAGAAGGAATTTTGTAATGAGTTTAGGTATGAGGGGATTCATCCTCCTTAATTTCCAAAGATTTGTAATCCTCCCACAATTTTAATAGAAAAGCAAAGATGAATTTCATGAATGTTTTAAGTTTGAGAGGGTTGGGGAGAATGAAGCCTCATGATAATATATCCTTCTACATTGCCAAATTGTTGGATAAAGAATGATTTCGTGTGTGAATTATAAACAAAGAAATGACATCAATTTTGATAGAGGAGAAAATTAAATGGGAAAGAGGAAGGCTTGGTTTATGCCATGTCACTAGGATGATGTCAAAATAGTTGAATAAGTAAGTATATGAACCAATCGGATCCTACCACATGGAAATATGATGCTAAAAGAAATGGAATTACAAGAGATGTAGTAGTTCTAGGATGGGCCACATGGTAGCCCATACAAATCACTAGTTGAGTTCAAAATCTATATTTGTTGAAAACTTTTTAATTATTTTTCTCTTCGAATTTTAATGGTAACTTCATTGGGTCCTATAAATATACACAAACAAGGGTGTCTCATACACCGATTTGGTGTATGGCTTGTACGTGACCTTAAAAATAGATTATTATTATTATTATTATATTGGGTCCAAGGATGGGGATATTTTTGTATCTCATGTTTTTATACTTGCACAGACCTTTCCTTGAGCTCGACCCTTGATTTAAATGCATTTTATAGCTTTTCAAGTCTTATAGGTTAGGTGTATTTGAATCTTATGTTCTTGAATTTTACAACCTTTCCCATGGACCCGATGAAAAATTAAAGTTGGATTTGATGATGTTTTAGGTCCGATAAGATTGAGTGGATTGGAGTAATGCAATAAACACACAAACTATAAAACTTGTTCGAAGACATTTAAGATCATTCCACACGATTCACATCCAAGCTTTGAGTATGATAAGTGATTACAACATGAGTTATTCAAAGGACCCCACATGATAGGATTCCATTAATATAATGTAGGATTAAACATTAAATGATCATTTAATTAAATTTTAATTAATAAGTGAGGATATAGGTTAACAAACTACAAATTTCATTTTCAATTGTATGAATATTAGTTTTTTCTAAACTGCAAAATTGGATTCCAAAAGTGTGATTGTTAGTTTTCAAAAGTGTGAAATTCAAATAATTTCAATTAAGAAAGTATGGATTTTGATTACGAACGTGTGAATTTTGAAATCTGAAAGTGTCAATTCCAATTGCAAAATTGTGAATTTGGATTCCAAAAGTATTAATGTCAAATTTCTACAATGTGCATTTGGATTTCGATATTTTGAATTTATTTTTTAATGTGTATATATAAAAATTCAAGATTAATGTATAATATTTTATTTTTATATGTACGTGCATATCACTATGCCATACATTGCTAAATATATCAAGATTGAAAAGATGCAACAAAATAAAAACAAGTGATGAAAATCATTGCATTGCATAATTATACATTTTCATAAATATTTAAAAGGTAGTGTACAATAAGGTTCCATATAAGAAAAATAGAAACTGAGTAAATTATTTTTACCAAATTTCTCATCTTAACTACAAACACTATAACTTGTTTATTGTGGAAAATCTGTCCACAAAACTCACATCCCAAGCCACAAGAGAAGAGAGAAGTTGACCTTCAATAGATTTACCTAAAGAAATAGTTATTCATTAAAATCAACTATTAATTTATAAGTACTTACATGATACAAGTCATTAAAAAATGAAAAGTATGGAAGTTCTTTGTTCAAATAAAGTCTCTTTCATCGACATCATTCTCACTCTCTCTATTATGTTCGACCCATTCTTATTGTGCCTCAATTGCTTCAAATCCCTTCCCATTTATTTTTATTATCTCTCCCTTCCATCCCACCTTGGTGACTATGCCCATATGATACTATTCACATCAACGGACACCATTCCTTTTGTTCCAACAAGCAACCCTTGATTTCCCTTTAAACAATGAACACAATTTTGTTTTCTTTCAATGTTCCTATGTGATTCCACCAATGAACCAATACCTTTTATGTCTTCGCAACATCATTTGAATCCCAATATACATTGTCCTTTTCCCTACCCAACCATATTGCATAATGCAATTATAATGATCATTTGTCCCTTAACAACATCTTCTCTTAGAGATAATTCATCTATGGGATTGTTACATAGAGGTTCAATGTAGTGACCCTTAATAGTGTGGGCATTATCCCTTAAGGAAGATGGCATGTCTTAATGTGTGGGTTGTATATCAATGTTGTTTCTTATTTATTGCACTATAGATGACTATGAATGATTTCTTGAGTGATGAATGTTCACAAAGGGCATGTCCAAAGGTAAATTTAATATATTCTCCCAATAAGTTATCTTGGGATATAAATATTGTCCCTCTCCCTTGTCAATCCCTTTCCTATTTTATTGTCAAACTATGATCCAATTTGGAAGAGAGTTGATGCTATGGAGCACTGATTTTAGGAGGAGCCGAGGATGGAGGGTCGAGTGAAACCGGTTCCAACTGACTATAGTTACCCTTTACCTCTATCTATGTTGCTTATTTCTCGGGGGCCTGGAGATATGTTATTTTTTTCCTTGACAAAGGTTTAGGGTTTATCCTTTTAGATTTTTGTTTCGAGTGTTTTTTCCCACTGAACTAGCTTTGTTGAAGGCCTGTAGTTTATTACTTTTTTTGGGAACCGATTACTGTGCTTTCTTGAGAGGTGTGTTTATTATGGGATCCAAGTGGCATTGGGTCCTTTAACCTTTATTTAAGTCTTTCTCTTTTCATTAACTTTTATTCTGGTACCCTACAATTTTACATTAACTCGTCTGGGGGGTAGGGCTCAATGGATCCTAGGTGGACTCCCATGGCCTCTTCATCCTTTCCAAGTGTGGAGGTAAACTTCAGCACATTGATGAATGTGGCTGACAAAGAACTTTGGAAGGAAGAGGGTCTATTCGACAAGATGGATTTTGGATTTTATGGTACTGACACATTTACTTCACCTTCTGCAAAGCCTCTACCCTCTCCAATTTCCCTTTCATTCCATAACTCGGGTCCTACTCCATCCTTCGTAGATTTCTTATCGTTTTCCGCGGGGTTCACTAAGCCCACAGAGCATCTTACAATGGCCTAGTCTAGGGAAGAACAGAGTAAGATGAAGATTCAGTTTAATCAGTTGAAGGAAGGTAGTAAGGAGGCCAGGAACCCTCGCTTTAGTTGTAGGAAGTGGAGGGAGAAAAAGACTGTGCATAAAATGGTTTTAGGGTCAGATGTTGGTCTAGCTAAGACATGCAACTTGGTGCTCTGTGGTTTAGTTGGAAGTCTTTCCTACATATACCTTTGTAATGTATCCTTGTTGGATTGCGTGGAACTTACCTGGAATACTCTTATAGGTTACACGCCTGAGGTAGTCTATTTGACTAAAGTTTGGGTGGGATTCATTTGTAAAGCCCCTGAAGACTCCGCTCAACTTTTGGGCCAGAGGTGGGTGATAGGTGGTTGCAGTATTATGATGAAACATTGGCGTTTGGATTTCAACCCAGTGATGGAATACTTTCAATTCTGGCACCTGTGGGTACTACTCCTAGGATTACCACTTCAGTTTTGGAATGCAGATGAAATGGAGGTGATTGGAAACTCTTTAGGATCTTTCATCACTTTGGGGAACTCCATACTCTTAGATTCAACCAGAAAAATTGGTAAAATCTTGGTGGAGATGGGTGTCCACGAGGGCTTTCCTGAACTCTTAGAGATTGATTAGAGGGGAAGAAGGATAGTTCAAAGAATGGACTATCTCAGAATCCCTTTATGTTGTAGCCGGTGTCATAATATTGGTCATTTGAGGAGAAATTGTCTGGGCAGGGGTGAAGAGGAAGTCTCTGAAGATACGACATGTCACAGAGACATGGGGGATTTCAAAGAGGAAGTGAAATCAGCATGGGCATAATGTCGTTATCCATTTTCAGAGCCCTTACCCTCGTCGGAACGGGAAGTTACTATTACTGGTAAGTTGAATTTTTACTTCCTAGCTCTATTTAACTCTTTATCTTTACTGGAAAAAGAAGAACTCAATGTCTCTCCATTGTTGAAATTTTTTCTATCCTCTGTGGAGCTTCCCATGGGGGAGGGTTTAGGGAATCCAGTTTTTGTGCCTTTGGATACCACTTCCTTACCGGTTACTGACTCTATTTCATCGGTGGGTTTGGTTGATTTTGTTTGTTTGTCGTCCTATGATCGAGGTATTCTACCAGACTTGGAAGTGTTGAATTCTAGACAGGAGAGTCTTTCTAATCATGTTCTTAATCTCTCCTACCCCTTTATCTCACAAGAGGTCTCTCCCCCTCTAGGTGAACCGATTCTGCCTCCAAGCTGTCGTGAATATGAGGAGGGTGAATCCTCACTAAGCGCGATCTTAGACTCCTTGATTCCCTATCTTCGTGATAGTAACCCCCCTGCCCCTTTACCTACCGATTTTGGGAATTCCCTCATTGACCCATCCACATTCTCTGGGGAGGTCAGTACCTCAACAAATTTTCAATTTGAGAATTCAAAGGACTATTCATGGTCATGAGGACTAGGAATAGAATATTCCCCTATCAAAACTAGAAGTACATGGAAGAAATTACAGTCGTCATCAATCTCTCCCTTAGTCACGAATCCTTCCTCTTCTGACAGTAGGGCACTTAGAGTAGTGAAGACATTAGTAAGAGATAAGTAATGATTTGCTTGTCACTTAATATTAGA
>SNQJ01S0020549.1:37924-58163 GCA_010110895.2 Picea sitchensis | reverse complement strand
CTCCAAACACAATAATTCTCTTCATGTCCCATTACATTGCTTGAACCCATTTATATAGTGCTACCATCACCTAAGAACATTCTAGAGGAGGAATCTTCTAAAAGTATAACCTTCTAAGAAGGCATCTTACATGTATTATATATAACTACCCATTTATTATATCTAACTACCATAGTGGGCCTTATTTAATAATATAGTGGACCTAGTCCACCTTACATTGAATGGTCTCCACTATTATCACTATGGGCCATTTGGGCCCCCACTACTACCTCTCTAGCTACCTAACATTCCATCCCCCTTATGAAAGGGTTGTCCTCAACGTTGATGTACAACCATATACCAGGGTCCCATGGATAATTGTGGACCATAATGCTAAAGAATACTGGAGAACCAAGGTCCCATGTAGAAAGGAAAGCCACCATGTTGAAGTAGTCCAACCACCAATGTAATCATGGGTCCCATGTCCAAGTGCTCATGTGAACTCCCCGTGGAAGATTTTGGAACCCAATAACCAACTAAAAATGATGCTCCAAAGACTGACACATGTCTTGTGGATCCAAATAAGAAGATCCACCCACACAGTGGAAAAGGGTCGTAGAAGAATATGGAAGGAATAATACCATTGTAGAATATGTAGGATGGACACTGGTAATAATCATTGGCTCTCGATTTGTCACATTTATGCTCTCTACAGGAGGTGGATTAGAGTCATCAAATAAAATATGAAAGTGGTTTTCATCCTATATATGACAACTATCCATATACCAATCATCACAATCGGCCTCCAAATCATACCAAGCATATATTTCTTGATTATATTCATCCTTGATGTCCGCCATAAGAAATATCTCCTGCATGTTATCCAATGAATCTTGAATACTATGAAAACTATCATTGAGGTCGTTTGTGAGGCCATCTACAAAGTCATCCAATGTGGCATTCAATGTGTCATACAATTGGGATTTGAATGCTTCAATTATTTGTAGAATTTCTTTGAGGGTTTGAGAGGAAATAGCCATCTAAGCACCCTATTAAAAGTTATGAACTCTATAGTCGTGTCGCTGTCACGAAAAAAACCCAAAAAATAGAACAATAAATTACTACAGAAAATCGCAGCTTTTTCCGGAAAAACCCTGAAAAAAACTACTGAATTTAAAATGCTCATAAATTTACTTCCCGGACTCTGTTTTGACTGAATTTTTTTTTTTGAAATTGGGTATTTTTCCCATAAGAATTCAAATACCCAATTTTTCTTTCCAAATTCATCTCATAAACATTCATATCTAAACCTGAAGTGCACCACCCTCTTTTTCTTCCCTAGAAAAATTCTACAAAAAAGAGCAAAAATTTATTCCCTTTTTTGGCCAAGGAAAGTGTTTTGATTCCAATTGTTAAGTTCCAAATACCTGAATACAAAATGTGACAATAGTACCAAAGATATATGAATACAATCACCACACAATATATATGAAACAATATACAAAACCATCACTTTATTATATCAAAACCCTTAAGGTAGGGCAACACCATACAATGGATCATATTATGGAAGGGATCATCTCATGTTCACTTACCTCTTCGAGGGGGAATCCTCCTATTGAGCTACTTCTCCATATACAATAATTCTCTTCATGTCCCATTATATAGTGCTACCATCACCTAAGAACATTCTAGAGGAGGAATCTTCTAGAAGTAGAATCTTCTAAGAAGTCATCTTACATTTATTATATCTAACTACCCATTTATTATATCTAACTACCATAGTGGGACTTATTTAATAATATAGTGGACCTAGTCCACCTTGCATTGAATGGCCTCCACTATTATCACTATGGTCCCTCTAGGCCCCCACTACTACCTCTCTATCTACCTAACAAATGGTCAGCCTTGAGTGGTATCAATGTAGGTTGTTTTCAATTGGGTATAGCCTAAGTGGTTATGGAATGGGATGTTATCCTCCCCACCCAGGTTCTATTCCCATAAAGTGTCATGTTGATATCATAATGAGTATATTGTTGTAATGACTTTGATCCATGAATAATATAGGGTTTACCTTGGATACCATTCTCGAAATGAGGGGAAGTACTTGGGGGTTTTCCTCGGACAATGTTACATAGAAAACAAAATCAATGTAGGTTTTGAGGAATATTTTCCCATACATATTAAGCTAATTGTATCCATGCTTGGAATATTGCCCCCCCATCATGAATGTCTACAACGTATATACAATATCTTTGGAAAAGAGTTAGTTCTATCTCAATAGTAAGTAAATATTGTCAACAAGTCCGATGTATATCAAGATAATTTGCATGTTCTTCATCATCCTCATTGCCACTGTATTCTTAATTATGGATAGAACTAGGATACCAATTTTGGATATAATTTGAGAGAAATGTGTCCTCATATGTCTCTTTTATAGCTAAGGTAGTTTCAATGGTGAGGATTGGGTGTATTATGTTATGAAACATGTCTTCATCTTCTTCTTGTCCTACCCATAGTGGTGTTTCCATGTCAATAAAAGGTTTTGCAAGGGGATAAATAGTAAGTATTTTACGTGATTAACAATTTGTAATTCTTATATCCCATGTTATATATCCTATATATGGATATAGTATGGCTAAATATGATCTACCAAGTATGAGTGGACATCCATTAAGTTTTCTCTTGCTTTGCGGAACTATAAAGCATGTTAGATATTCCCATGAATCAATTGAAACTATGATATCTTCTAACACTCCCTTTGGGATGACTATAGATAAATCTTCAAATTGAAGTACAATGGATGTGTGCCTTAATAACTCTCTCAAGTTTAACCCAAACATTGTGTCCTTGATCATCACATTGATTTCTACCCCTAAATTTGTCAAGGTGTTCTAGAACAAGCTTTTATTGATGTATGCATCTACCACATGTCTTCCTGGATGGAATACTTAAGAGTGGTGAATTTTCCTAACACAAGGTCAACAAGTTGTCTTATAAAATTGATGGTAGGGGATCTTTTTTCTTTCTCTCGTGTCTCTTTATGCAGAGTCCCTTGGTAATTTTATTTTAAATAGGGACATCTTTAATAGCTTGAAGAAGAGAGATTTTCACAAATAGAGTTTTTAGTTCTCCTAGAAGTTCACTTTATGAGTGAGCGGTGGGGGTTTCTCTAGATAAGGTGGGGGTTTCTGTGGAGAGGGCTATTGGGTTGTATCTTGGATTTCATACTCTTCATGGGTTCTATCTTATATAGCTTCAATGATAAAAGGAGGTAAAGGAGTTGTTACCACCATTCCTAAATGGAGATTTAACTCATTTAAATCCAATGAATTTTATGAGTAGGTTGGATAGTTTGTCATCTCATTATTATAGACTAGTTGAACCTATCTATTATGGGGGTTTGGTTGTAGTTTGGCATGAATTTGTGAATGTTTAATGATCTATTGGGTAGTATTTTGTGTAGGAGGTGGCAACAAAACTTGGTGTTGTTGTCCTTGAGGTCTCCAATATTGTGGAGGGTTAGGCCATTGGCCTTGAGACTGTTGTGAAGGATGAATTGGAAAATATTAATGTTGAGGATACTGCCATGTGTGTGGCAACTTGTTTTTCATTTGCTAGTTTGGTTGGCTAGGGGGTACCAAGTTGAAGGAGTATATGTTTGATTATTATAAGTAGACTTGAAATACCTAGGATGTGAATAAGGCATACCTAGATAGAATTGTCTTGATGGTCCTTTCCTCTTTTGATTGATAAATCACAACTACTCCATATTCTCCATTGCTCCTTGGTACATAGATTTAAGCCAGGTAAAGAAGGGAACTTTCTTGTTGGATGATTCTCCTCACAAATTCCATAGATTTCCATTGTGTTTAATGGGCATTTGTTCTTTCCATTTCCTTATGCATCTAGGACAAAAAAGAACTAAATCTCTTTCAGCATCCTCTTGTTTTCTCTTGATCTACATAGTGTCTAATTACATAGCCAATTAATTTAATATGTCAATATTCACGTTCTCCAATAAGCTTCCAATTTCAGTTCTTGTGAGACTTGTTGCTGCTACATTTGATGACTATGGGGCAACGTTTCTACAACCCCTATTATTTTTGCTTATAGCTCTAGAGTAATTCTTGAACACTTGATTTACATTTTTATATGATATCTGAAATATGTCTATATGGAGGTTCAAGGTTTCCATCAAATCTTATTTTACACTGAGGAGTACTAATTTAAAAGATTCTTCATCTAATGTGCAATTTTGAGCTCTCTCTTGTAAACTTTCTTCATAATGTTCCAAGGATTCATTCTCTCCTTGTACCATTAAAAGTATTTTATCCCAAGTATCATTGACTTTGCAATAACTATATTTTGCAATAACTATATTTTGCAATAACTATATTTTTCAATTAACGACCTACTTCTTCTCACCCCAATTCATGATATTATTTCCCTCTAAGCTCATGAACCATCTCAAAGTTGCTTCCTTCCATGTAGAGAGAAAGAGTCTAATATTTTGGGCATTTATTATGCAATCATATGTTCTATGGAGAACTTCAAACTCAAAAAGAAAAGTATATGGTTTCTTAGTAATTAACCCACGGGAATGGGGAAGAGAAGAAGGTTTTGTATTCGTAATTCTGGTTTCTTCATCAATTTCCTAAATTGGAAATTGAAAGATATCAAGTTGGTCTTTCCTTTCTTTTGCTATAGTCTTTAGGGATGGAGATTCATCACCAACTTTAGCTTTTGGTTCAAAAAAATGACTTATAAAAATCAATGTAGTAATGTGTTCATTTTTTTTTAAGTATGTTTAATAAATTTTTCAATGATTTATTAGATGTATGTTGGATTTTCCTTTCAGGTTGTTTCAAAAAGTCTTCAAATTTCTCTTGTTATTGTGCTTGGCCACTAGTTCCTATTTCAATTATACTAGTGTTAGACACTTAATCTTTTGTGGTTGTCTTAGTTGTAAGAGCAATGTACATATGAAGTGTCATAGGTGATAGGGATCAAAAGAAGTTGGAAAATACCAACGGTCATATAATCTGCATTTATTAACCTATCATGCTAATGCAAAAATCATCAAGTGTGGAGTTATCTTTTCTGCCATCTTGACTGACAGTGATATCAGAGCAGAGCAGGCTAACTCCATGAGCGTTTTCTCTCGCGCTCCTCTACCATCTCCGCCACTATCTGTTTATTCCCTATTCTCTGGTTTCCATTGCGTTAGGTTTCATTGGAAAATCTATCAACCTCCTGCAGCTACTCTTCGCGCGGGCTATGAGTGTATTGTTCTCTAGCTAATTCGTCGACTGCATACTGGTATTCTGATATCCCTTCACCAACTAATTCGCGCGATGCTCCCATCTACTCTCCCATCGTTTTAATTCTCCTGCACTTCAAGTCATTGCATCTCGAGTTTAGAGTGTTGTGTCTGTCGTGGGTGTGATTGAGTTCGTGGGAAAACTTGCAGGTGCCATTCTACAACAGGGATACTACCGCTAGTTCCTGTAGCCGAGCCTATCTATTTTTTGTGGTTTCAAATACCTGTCCTCTGCTTGACGATATGACTACATCGAGCGCCTGGCTTGACAGAATGAACGGGATGCCGAACTGAGAATGACCTACCCTTCGCTCATTGAAATATAGTGTAACAATCGACAACATAGGACGCACTGGAATCGACAACCACACGGTTCCGGATTATGTATGTGAAATGTGATATGGGTATTCGATCCGTCACTGGATGAGAGAAGGAATAAGCAGAATCTCCTTCTATATGTCGGCTTCTCCGTCTAGGGTTTGCGCCATTCCTAGGGTTAGGAGCATTCAGCACTGATTCGACGACCATTCATCGACCATCTCTTTGTCGGGTAGCAATGTGTCTAGAGATTTCATAATGTTTTGTAATATCTTATATTGTATATATAGTATAATATTTGGAAAGAAATTCAATATTTATATTTTGAAACATTTCAAAAAAAAAAAGCCCATATCTTGAAACTTCACCAAAGCAAACCATCTCTTTGTCCGTGCAGCACTTTATCACTAGTAACTAAAATTTCAAGACAATGCACTTTCTTGTATCAGCGAGTGGATCTGGACAACATAGAGGTAGTAAGAGAAGTCGAAGAAAGAAGAAGCTCAAAAGCCTAGGGGATTGGCATAATCCCCATGAGATATTTGACTTGTGTTGTGTCTTGACTTGTGTTGTGTCCACTGTAGAAAGAATGGACATGAAGTAAAGACTTGCACAATAAATATCAATGACAAGCAAGATTAGAAAGAAGACCAAGATAAAGACCTAATGAAAGGTAAAGCACTTGTTTATTACACAGTTTCACATTGCAATATAGGAGTAATTGAATATTTGTTTAATGCTTCACTTGCTTCTTAGGGAGATGCATGGCTTCTTGACACAGGCACAACCTCCCATATGACATTTCAAAGAGACTTATTCGAAGACTTCGATGACAATGTAGATGGTGTAGTGTACTTTGCAAATAGATCAAGTCTCAATCCTTTGGGAATGGGCACCATCAGACTTAAGTTGCCTAGACTCCCAGATTTTCTTCTGCACAATGTACTTTATCTTCCTGAGCTGCAAAGAAGCTTGTTTTCCCTTGTGCACATCAGACAACAAGGACATTCTTTTCATATGTTCGGTGGGAAAATTGAGATAAGGAAGTATTCTGACAACATGGTTTTCATGACTGAAATAGAAGATGGAAGATTGTTGAAGTTGAATGGACATCTACCCATACACACATTGTCGCATCCCTCTCTCATCATGAATCGGGTATAATGCCATCTAGTTTTTTGTGGCATGTTATATTTGCCCATATTAATTATGACAGTATTTGTTTGTTAAGAAAGAATGGTGTTCCAGGTTTGCCTACTATTCCTAGGAAATTGAAGCAATGTGATGCTTGCATCCTTGGAAAACACAACAAATAGTCATTTTATGATTCCACTTCCAAAGCATGTAGAAAATTTGAACTGATTCATTCTGATTTGTATGGCCCTATGCTTGCTCCTTCTACAAATGGAAACAAATATATCATGACTTGTATTGATGATTACACTAGAATGTATTGGGTGTACTTGTTGAAAGATAAATCAAAAGCTTTTGAAACATTTAAAACTTTTCATGTATGGATTCAAAATGAAGCTCAGTATCGTATTGGCTCTCTTTGCACTGATAATGGAAGAGAATATACATCTAATGAATTTGAAATTTACTTTTGCAAACATGGGATCAAACATCAAAAAACAGTTCCATACAATCCTCAACAAAATGATGTAGTTGAACGAATGAACATGACATTCCTAAATATGGTTCGTTTCATGATGTTTTTCAAGAATATTAAATTGATGTTTTTGGCTGATGCAATTCTATGTGAATTTTATGTCAAAAATAGATGTCCATCTCATGTTATCACAAACAAGACTCCATATGAAATGTGGTATGGCCAAACTCCTTCGGTGAGGCATATCACTGTTCTTGGTTCCACCTGTTATGCCTTGATTCCTAAGGAGAAAAGGAGCAAGCTTGATGCAAGGAGTCGGAAGTGCATCTTCTTGGGGTACTCAAATACCACCAAGGGGTATCATCTTTACAATTTGATAAACAAGAAGTTAATCCTTTCCAAAGATGTGATCTTTCTTGAATCCACCAAGAAAGACGAAACTGTTGAGAGATAGCTTGATCATCTAGACAGATTCACTCGTGTAAAGACATATCATGAATTTGATGATGAGATTCCACATCTTGAAGGGGGAATCCCTATCTTGGGTCAATCTCTGGAATCTCGTTTTGTAGCACCATCTCCCCTATATGAAGAAGTTTGTCGAGTGAAATATATGCTATCTATTTCGACATTAAATTGTTAACCCAGGGCTCATAATCTTCGAGGTGTTGGCATTGTATGTGCAAGTCTAGAACTCTAGTCTAGCCTAATCTAGCCTAATCTAATCTAATGCATGCAACACACTTAAATAATAAAGAGATTAAACAAACTAGAACAATTTGTCACCTAGTGAAGAAACCCAACATGGAGTGACCATATCTCACGAATTAGGTCATTAATCTATCCGTTGGTGATTTAAAGCTATTGGAAAACTTAAAATGCAAGAAAACTAAAGTGCAGGCATCAGTACAAGGGAAGAATTGAAAATCGGTATTGGAATAGCAAACTAGTGCAAGAATCTATTATGCAAGAGATGAGACTAGGCATGAAATATTACTATTCTAATTACTCTTTCACTTGGACATCTAACTTTGTATATTCAATTCATATTAGATATAATGTCTCAACAGAGATATAATGATTACACAGTCCTGCAGGAGTTAGCTTAAGATATTCACAATACATTTTAAATGGGCTATGAACAGTCTCTTAATGAATATGCACAATCTTTAAGTGATCAACCTACACAGAAGATATACACATTTGCATCACAATATAAATAATTAAAGACGAGTATATACAATGGTAACACAGTTAGAAGAAAGACATTTATAATTAAAACACAGCTTGAATGAGTAACCTGCAAAAGAGAAGTTATATAAATATGAATATACAGTAAGATAAAAATGCACAGACTACTGGTGGGCCCCCCAAGTAGTTGTGGTACTCCAACTCATAAAATAATCACAACTTTTAGCATATCGATTTGAATTGTATTAAAATCAGAAATGTATAACAGTGACAATTTTTCAACAGAGTACAACAATTATCTTATCATGGTAATCCCTCATTGTTTTCAGTGGACTCATGTATATATAGATCTTCAGTACAGCTGAGAGGTCGACCACTGAAAGGGTCGACACTCTTCAAAACATAAAATCGTTAACCTCCATTAATGGACAATAACAGACATCATCTCATTAAGTTCATAAGCTCGAATGTAGGGGCGAATTCCAACTACTCAAATCAAGGTATGAGAGGAACCATAGCAAGAGGATGCTAATAGACACAAAACCCATGTTTTACATTCGCCAGAAAAAAGCCCATAGATATTCCAACTAACGGCCATGTTGCGCTCCGAGTTTCATATTAAGTGTCGAATGAAGGTCCATATTCGCTTGATATAAGTTTGGGCTACCGGATGCAGGGTCGGATCACACTTTTGACCTATTTTAACAAAAGAATAAGGTGTCAAATGATTACACCCATTTAATTAAATGTAAACTCAACATTAAACTATCAAAATAAATACCAAACGTACCTTATTCGTACCCCATAGAGAAATGATGAAAGGAACCTGATAACAAGCTCAAAAAGGATAATGGAGATACGAAATGCATGATTTTCATATACAAAATGAGGCTTGGAATAGGGAAAAAGTAGGGAAAATATGGAGTCGTCATCTCCCCCACTCTTGAGTTTTTGCAGGTCCCTCTGCAAAGAATTATGGGATTGCCAAAATGTAATTATACCGCTAAGGCAATGACCTGAATTTGAAGGAGGAGATGAATTAATCTTTAGGTGTAGTTCCCTCACATTCTAAAGATTTCTGCTTAGATTTCCCCAAATGCTTCAATTTCATTCTCAAGGTGTGATTGGAGGCATTCATATCATCAACTAGACACTGCAAAGAATTAACCTTAGACTACAGGACATCTTTATCATGTTGAAGATGACGATCCAATGTTTCGTATTCTTGAAGGCATTAGGTCAATTGAGCACTCTCTTGTTGTAAATGTTCAATAGTTGGAGGCTGAGCAGATTTCAAACTAGGGGATGGAAAAGTTTCAATGGTGGATGTGGATGGAATGTCACACTTTGTGGAAGTTATACAAATTTTAGGAGAAGCTGTGATAGTGGTCTTTTGAGGAAGATTAGGCATAATAGGTTCAGAGTCAATCTCCTTAGCAAGCTTAGAGTCTCATGTAGAACCATGTTTGAGCTTCTTATGAGGATTCTTATGATCGGAGGGTGATGAGGACAATTGGATGGGGTCAGAGGTATTTGGAGGATTCTTACCAACCATACTTCGGGTGCACATGCGAGATGGTTGAGTTTTAAACCTATTAGCACCATGCCTCTTTGTAGGAACTGGAGAGAAAATGTTTTGAAAAGAACTTATGACCCTCTGTTGTTTGGAAACAATGGGGTTTGAAGAATACTGGGGGTGAGTAGTAGATGAATTAGGTTTTTCATCACGTCCTCGGGCCATCAATAAATTGAATTTTTCCATTTGTTCATTTCGACACCCAAGTATTGTTAACAATAGTTTTCCCGAAAAGTAGGCCAACATGATTTATTCTAAGAAAAACTAAAACTTTTTTAGAAAAAAGAAATATTAATGTCATGTTGTGATAGGACCAAAACAACATCATAATAATTTAGGTTCCTCAATATATACAATTTCATCAACTAGTAACAGTTTATGCTTGTGAAGACCGCATAAGTTATAATAGGGGATTTTTCCTTAAACATGAAAACATGAGGGTATAGATGGTCTTTAATACATGGAAAACCCATAGAAAACCAGTCATCCCTATCTCATTTTTAAAGGCTTACTTTCATTGAAGTAATATTGATAAAGTTTGCATTTGAGTTCATTAGACTCCTAAACTTATGGGTCCCACTTCTAGGATAGTGACATCCTAGGTATAATATGAATTAGATGACAGGGTATTAAGTGCAACTTACAGACATTCTCAAAAGGCAATTAGATGATATTTATTTATCCCTTTTGTTCAACCATGCATGCTTCTTCTTAAGGATTTACACAAGTATATCGTTCATATGAACAAATATAAATTAGGCATAGTAAAAGACATCAAAGTTAGAACCCATTGCCAACAAGCATGTTCAGTACCCCGATGGGGCAACTTTGATATCTAAGAAATATCCTTTCCAGGAAGAATGCCCCATTGCCAGTGAGCATGTTCAGTACCTCAATGGGTTTTCCTAGTCATACCACAGGTCGGTACCCACTGCCAGCAAACCTGTTCAGTATCCTAGTAGGTTATCCTCTTACACCCATTTTATAGCCTTTACCACCACCCTTAATATTTGTATGTATGTATTTCTTTCACAATGAGATGGGGAGGCAACTTTGAAAACCTTTTTACGGAATGGGATGGTATATGGGTTGGAGGACACTCTATAAATTGCCCATAAAAGATTGTTCCCATGAAAGATAGACTTATTCATTTGTATTAGTCCAAAGACATATCACGGTCAAACTTACTTAATTTTTAGGGGATGAGGCCGTAAGAGAATGAATTAAAGGTGTCTTTAGTCCCTGAATTCATCTTCTTCATATATAATTATAGTAGTGTTCCCTCACAAGTAGGATTGGCATCCACTCTCCTGCTACTATTTGATAAGGATGCTTGAATAAAAAGCTATGATATGAAACTAGGATGTACAAGTTACCTATAGGTATTACTATGTAGACCTTTAAAATTTAAGTAAATCCCCATAATGCATTAAAGTTTGGTCTTCAGGCTACTGTTATTATTAATGGTCTGAAATATGCATGTAATAAGGGAAATAAAGATCCGGAATTGTTTTGGTTTCTAGTATTAAACTATCAATATCATCTTCTTCTTAGTTCTTTTATTAAAAAGAAAATGTAAAATGAGGTTGCATTAGACTTTAAGCTAAACTAACAACATGCATCTTTTATTTATTATCTTACTCTACCTAAAAAGAAAGAAAACTCTTTATTCAAGTGTAAGAACTTTTCCAATGTAACCATGTGCGGAGCAAAACAAGAAACTTACCCATATCCACATACGAAAAAGTTACCTCAATTATTGCTTGGATATCAGAAACCTAACCTATTTGATTTGGAAGCAAGAAGCATTAAAGGACAAAATGGCATCGTGGCCTGATTACCTCTTGAAACCAATTTTCAATGTAATCTCTACACATATCCTCCTTTTATGGATGATTAATTTCTTTAGTACATGAAGGATCTGTTGATATGCATGTTGAGATATCCTCAGTCTCAAGTCTTAAATATCGCTCTCTATCAGATGTAGTCCCTAATTTTTCAGCTTCCTTCACAGATTGGCAAGGAGAATCTTTTTGTAGCTCAGGGAACTTTGGTCCTTCTAGTATTTCCAGAGAGGTAGATCATTTTTTTACTGCTGCCAAAATATGTTCTTCCTGAGAAGGAGAAATCTCGGTTGTTGCCAGGATTTGAGAGAGTTCTTCCAAGCTTATCATATTTGCAATCATTTTTTCGGTTGATGAGTCATGTCTCACACATGGGTCAGTATCTGGGGTTCTTACAACACCCAATGAAATAATAACTGAAATTTAACGTTATTGAAACAAAAATGAAATGAAATTAATTGAAAAACTTAAAGCACACTACTTAAAGCAAACTTGAACTCCTCGTGCTACTTTAGACCTTGTTTTCACCGAGTTATCTTTTCACAAAAGTTGTCTCTTCAAAAAGAAAACACAATTGTAGGAAAGAAAGCACGCTTGCGGGAAAGTAAATTGCAGGAAAGTAAACACACTAAGAAAAATAAACAAACTTGCAGAAAAAGTAAACACTCTTACGGAAAGGGAACAACAAGGCTTTGGAGAAACCCATTAAAATGGATTTGCATGTTCTTACCTCTCATCTTAAATTTTCTCCTCCCCCTTGTTGTGTAATTAAAGGAAACCTACCTACCTATGCTATAATCCCTTTAGCACCTCCCCGACAATGGCGCCAAAAATGTCGAGTGAAATATATGCTATCTATTTCGACATTAAATTGTCAGGCTAGGGCTCGTAATCTTCAAGGTGCTAGCATTGTATGTGCAAGCCTAGAGCTCTAATCTAGTCTAGTCTAGCCTAATCTAATATAATGTCGGAAACACACTTAAATAATAAAGAGATTAAACAAACTACAACAATTTGTCACCTAGGGAAGAAACCCGACATGGAGTGACCATATCTCACGAATTAGTTCATTAATCTATCCATTGGTGATTTAAAGCTATTGTAAAATTTAAAATGTGAGAAAACTAAAGTGTCGGAATCAATACAAGGGAAGAATAAAAAACCGGTACTGGAATAGAAAACTAGTGCAAGAATATATTATGCAAGAGATGAGACTAGGCATGAAAGATTACTATTCTAATTACTCTTTCACTCGGAAATCTAACTCTGTATATTCAATTCAGATTAGATATAATGTCTCAACAGATATATAATGATTACATAGTCCTACAAAAGTTAGCTTAAGATATTCAAAATACATTTTAGATGGGCTATGAACAGACTCTTAATGAATATGCACAATCTTTAAGTGATCAACTTACAAAGAAGATATACACATTTGCAGCACAGTATAAATAATTAAAGACAAGTATATACAATGGTAACACGGTTAGAAGAAAGACATCTATAATTAAAACACATCTTAAATGAGTAACCTGCAAAAGAGAATTTATATAAATATGAATATACAGTAAGATAAAAATGCAAAGACTACTAGTGGGCCCCCCAAGTAGTTGTGGTACTCCAACTCATAAAATAATCACAACTTTCAACACATTGATTTGAATTGTATTAAAATCGGAAATGTATAACAGTGACAAGTTTTCAACAGAGCACAACAATTATCTTATCATGGTAATCCCTCATCGTTTTCAGTGGACTCATGTATATATAGAACTTCAGTACAATTGAGAGGCCAACCACTGAAAGGGTCGACACTCTTCAAAACAGAAAATCGTTAACCTCCATTAATGGACAATAACATAGAGCATCTCATCAAGTTCATAAGATCGAATGTTGGGGTGAATTCCAACTACTCAAATCAATATATGAGAGGAACCATAGCAGGAGGATGCTAATAGACACAAAACCCATGTTTTACATTCGCCAAAAAAAGCCCAAAGATATGCCAACTAACGGCCTTGTTGCGCTCTGCGTTCTATATTAAGTGTCGGATGAAGGTCCAAATTCTCTTGATATAAATTCGGGCTACCTGATGAAGGGTCGGATCACACTTTTGACCTATTTTAACAAAAGAACAAGGTGTCAAATGATTACACCCATTTAATTAAATGTAAACTCAACATTAAACTATCAAAATAAATACCAAATGTACCTTATTCGTACCCAATAGAGAAATGATGAAAGGAACCTGATAACAAGCTCAAAAAGGATAATGGAGATATGAAATGCATGATTTTCAAATACAAAAAGAGGCTTGGAATAGGGAAAAAGTAGGAAAAATATGGAGTCATCAAAGTCCATGCCACTTCATTAGAACTTGAAGTTCAATTTGATGATGTGATCGAGAAGATTGAAAAAATAAGGTTTGATCAGAAATCAGCACCATCTCAATCAGTCGAGTAACCTGGACCATCTTAGAAAGATCCACCAAAATGGATCACAAAAACACTTGAAAGTGTTCATCCTTATGAGGTTGGAAAGTCAGGAACCAAATTGTCCTCAAAACAAGATGGAGGTAATGTAGATAATTCAGACTTAGGTGATGTAGATGATATGGATGTTTCATATGATTGTGAGTTTAATTTATCTAATAACCTTGAACCAACTTCATTTAAATAAGTCACTTCTCATGATGAATGTAAAGAATCCATGTAGAAGGAATATGATTCTCTCATCAAGAATGGGACATGGAAGTTAGTGGACCGTCCATATGGAACCAAATTGATTGGCTACAAGTGGTTATTTAAGAACAAGTACAGATCATATGGCTCACTTAACAAGCACAAAGCAAGGCTCATGGAAAAAGGATTTGCACAGAAAGAAGGTGTTGATTATGAGGAGAGTTTTTCCCCCACAAAAAAATGGGCTACCATCTACACTCTATTTTCCATGGCAACACAACATGGATGGAAAATTTATCAAATGGATGTGAAGATCTTTTTCTTGAATGGAGACTTGAAAGAGAATGTGTTCATGTCTCAACCTGAAGGCTTTGTTGTGAAGGGACAAGAACATAAGGTATGAAAGCTCGTCAAATCCTTATATGTCTTGAAACAAGAACCACGAGAATGGTATGAAAAGTTAACCAAGCATCTTCTGAAAAATTAAATGTTCAACCATTTCAATCTTGATGATGCAACTTTGTTTGTCAAGAAAGTTGGAAAAAATGGTGTGTATCTTGTAGTATATGTAGATGATCTATTCATAAAAAGGAACAATGAGAACTACATTGCATCCATAAAAAAAAAATAGTTGAAGAAAGGCCTTGAGATGACAGATTTGGGACATATTCACTACTACTTGGGCATTGAAGTGATACAGAATCCAAAGTACACATTCATCTCCCAAATAAGTACATTGGAGAAATTTTGAACAAGTTTGGTATGGCTAAGTTCAATCATGTTTCTACTCCAATGGAACAAAATTTGAAACTCACATCAAAAGATGGGAATGAATTTGAGGATGCAACCAAGTATAGAGAGTTCTAAAATCCTTTCCAGGTTCATGAAAAATCCTTGTTAAGGAAATTGGTATGTTGCAAAAAGAGTTCTAAAATACTTAAAAGGAACTCAATATTTTGGACTTTGGTACTCTAAGGTGGATGACTTCAACCTAATCGGATATTATGATTCAGACTTTGACAAAGATAAGTAAAATGGAGTATCAAATTCATGTTATCTCATGATTCTTGGATCAACAATTGTCTCCTGGAGATCATGCAAACAATCAGTTCCAGCAGATTCCACAACAAAGGAAGAATGTGTGGCAGTCGCAGAAGCGACAAAGGAGAATGTGTGGCTCGAGAAAATACTTGAATATTTGTAGGATAAACAAGTGAATTCTACTCCTCTTCTAGTTACCAATACTTTTGCAATCAAGTTGGACAAGAATCCTAGATTCCACGATCGAACAAAGAACATCATCAAAAAGTATCACCTGATTCGATATCATGTAGAGGCCAAGACAATTCACTTGAGACATTGTTCCACAAAATGAGAAAATTGCGGACATCTTCACCAAAGCGCTTGGAAGAGAAAATTTTGAGAAGTTCAGAATGATGCTTGGACTCACACACACCCCTTCGGATTAGGGGGGGGATTTTGGATACATAATCCTTTGTGGTTGTGTTACTTGTAACAGTAATGTACACATGAAGAGTCATAGGTGATAGGAAGAGTCGTGTGTTGGAGAATACCAATGGTCATATAATATCTATTTATTAACCTATTATGCTAATGCAAAGATCATCAAGTGTGGAGTTATCTTTTCTTCCATCCTGGCCTGACAACTAGAAATATGAGTTTTTGGTAGAAACCATCCATATTTATCTCTAGGTTGGTGCATGCAATCTAATGAATTTTTATATGTATGCTATATTTAAAAAAATCAAATTACCCTAATTTGATTTTTAACAAACTCCCTGTCAATAGTGCCAAAAAGTGTTAGGGCACGGAATTGAATCAATATATATTGAACTCCACAATTTCACCTTAAATTTTCAACCTAGGGAATGTGCAAACTTATGAGGTGCCAATGAGAGAAATTTTAAGGTCTAAAATGGGCCTCCTAAGGAAAATAATAAAATAAGAGTTATAAGTTTTCAAATGGAAATAAAGAAAGCTACCTTTTTTAATCATATTTTTGAATTGTCTCCTTATAGGTTTACTCAAATTTCAAGTGTAGGTACTTGTTGAATGTGAAATTCAATTTTGCATCCAACGAGTTCCTACACTTGAAATTTGAGTAAACCTATAAGGAAATAAGTCAAACATATGATTTTAAAAAATAGTTTTTTCTTTTTCTTTCCCTCCAAAATTATTTATCCTTGTGGTTGACATCATCATCTTGAATCCTATTAGTTATTTTAAAGTTGATGTTGATAGCCCATTTTTTGTTTTGAGACCCATTTTTCACCTCAAAAATTCTCTAATAGGTTATGCACCATATATGCAAATTATAAAATTCTAATCTAACCTAAAAAAATCTAACAAGATAGGGTAAATGAACAACTTTGGTAGCTCATTTTAATTCACCTCTAATGGACTAAGGTAAATGGATTTCACTCCATATATTTTTGTAGTATGATAGAAGATAGATAGAAACAGGGCCACTACCTAGTGGATGAGAAATTAATGAAAGTTAAAAAGGTTCATTGAATCAATCATCAATATGTAGCTACTAGATTAAGAAATCCTTACAACATTAGTTTATCATGTTATAGATTCATAATATCGACCCAAAAGTAGTGATCATCATAATATAAAGAAGTAAAACCATTCAAATAAATACATGAAATAAGAATATCGTTGGAAATGAAAGTATAGAGTTAGCATAAAAACAACTACTTTGTTCTACACAAGTCTAGCTAGATTCATAACAAAAATTATAAAGATAGAGAATGCAATTAAAGGAGGGTTCCTATATCCTTCCCTTGGGTGGGCCCTACTAATGGAAACTCCTGGAACCCTTCGAAAATCTTAGAGGCACATAACTTTAATGATTACCACTCTTTCTTATTCAGAAAATGTCTTATCACAAGGAGGACAAAACTTTGCCTCTCTAGTACAATTCGAACTAGTCCTAACAGAAACAATTGGAAAGTGAAATGATAACTTGACTACCGTAATTCTATCATATAAGTCTCTATTTTTTTTTCTCCAATAAAAAAATATGTATATTTTCTATTTCAAAGGAAATCAAAATATACATCAAACTGATCATCTTTTCAAGCATGTTGTTCTTAGATTAATCTTCCAACACACAGTTTAGACCACCCTTAAGACTAATACAAACTTAACTTGTTCTATAAATCTTACATACAATTGGTCATACAAAGACCTTCAGACTGAAACACACATAGAATACAAACTTATCCTAAATATTGGAACACACAAAACTTATCTCAAAATAATGATTTTTGAACTTCTGGAAGAGCCACCCCACCTTGAAATTATTTTCATACTAGAAGGATTTCCTATAAGGAAATAACTTCCTTCAAGAGTGTATCTACCTATTGGTTAAACTTCTTGTAAATGTGATCCATAGATAACGATTCATAGGACTCATGTGGATCCCAGATCATCTGTTTCCAAGGGGCCAAAATGAGACTTTACAAAAGTGTTTTCCCTTGAAACCTGTCCAAACCTTTGAGTCCCCTACCACCTGGAGTTGCCTAATGCATTTTTCACTAGAAAAAAAAGGAGTGCCCAGAGTGCCATCAGCTTAGCCCAAGTATTTTTTCCAGTCCTAGCTCCCATATTTAAACAATAAAAGTGCTCAGAAGAGAGATACAAAGCCATGCATGCACCATAATGCATTCCCTAACTAGCGCCATAAAAAAACTCTAGACCGTAGATAAATTGAACATTGGAGCTATCATAGGATTGTCTTGTTTTGGAACACTTTCTCTTTTAAATTCCTTAACATCAACTCAAATTTTATGATCCATTATCCCTGATATTCCAAATTTATGTTTAAATTAGGTTTGATTCCTTTGGAGCCATATTCCCCACAACACATAGCTAGGAAAGTCTTTGAATCAAATTAACAATTGATTTGTCACCCACTATCTCATACAAAGATCTAAAGAACCTAAATTCCATGTACCAAGACAGTTTAACCACTGGAGTACTTTATTCCAAACCTACATAGAAAAAGAACAAGTTACAAATAAATGATTCAATGACTCCTCTTCAATCTTGTAGAGAAAACATATATTTGGCCCCTGCCACCCTCTCTTCTATCCATTTTCCCAAGTCAAGATCCTATTGCCATCATTGAAAATATGATTTTTCAAGGGGCTATTCCATTTCCAGAATAACGTCCACCACAATTTGTCCTCGCCATCTTCCATCCCAAAGGATAAAGCTTCATATCCCAATTTAGTAGTGAGAGTATCCTCAGCCTTGTTCCAAGTATAGACCAACTCATCATCCTCCGCTTGTAACACTACTACATTGTGTAAAAAAGGTTGGGTAAAAGTTCCCCATTCAATATCCAAATCTCCATAAATCCAACTCTTCCACTAAAACCCAATTATGCATCCACCTCCCCAACAAATCTTGAACCCCAACATCAATAAGAAACAAATAACCTTGAGCCTTCGTAAACATTCTTAAATCCATAGAGAGTGGATAATTTCCACCTACACCCACCCATAGGTCTTCCCCTAGCCTCACCCAATTGCCTCTACCAATTTTCTAGGCTACCCACCAACCAAGGACATGGAAGGTGTAATGTCCCCCAGCCTAGCTGAGGAACATTACAGTGCAGAATACTCATAAAGATGAATTTTTTGTTATCTAAATAAATTCATGTAGCTTCCAGCGAAAATTTACATACATATTTAATTCATGTTCATTATTATTGATTAAATGCATCTACAACACTCTAAATTAGACATGAAATGTAGCTAAGAAACTCAACACAACAACATAAAAATCATACTTAAATACATAGAGTTCATGCACAATAATTTAACTCATAAATACAAGATAGAAAACGGATCAAACACTTATCTTTTAAATATGTTGTGCAACCAGCTACTTGGGACGGACGTTCCACCCAACCATAGAATAACTATTTAAAATATCAACAACTAGTCACCCTCAAGCTGAGGCTAAAGATCCACAAAAGAGGGTGGTATCTCATTGTTCACTCACATCTCATAAACTCAAAAACCATTGGTATTCTCCTACAACTATATTGATTTTCCACTAGCTCTCTTCCTATTGACCCGCCAAACCAAAGGAATGTACCCCTTCACTGATATCAATCCCTCGGGCATCGCATTCTTTTATCAGGGTCTCTCTGGCACCGGTAGGTATGAATCTCTCAGTTGGGAACTCAAGAGAACTCACTGCTAGGAAAAACTACCAGCAAAAAATAGTAAACACTTGTTGTTTTAGTGCAACTCACTCAGGAGTTCACTCTTCAGGCATGACAACCTGGATCTTCAATCTTCAACTCCAAAATTCTCTAGATATGCTCTAGCATGCTCTAGAATTCTCTCTCCATGGTTACACCAGCTCCAAGCTCTATTTCTTGTTCTCTACTTCATGCTCATGCACAAAAATTGATTGTCTAAAATTGTTGTCTCTCCCCATACGAATTTGCTCCCTTTGGGTTTCCTTTCTTGACTCACACACTTCCCCAAGCTAATTGTACTCAGCCCCCATGTGCCCAATAACTATGGAATGATAGTTTAGTTATCAATCCTTTATTATCAAGTTTTTTAGTTAGATTTGAATTGCTATTTTTAAACACAGATCCATGTTTTTAGGATCTGTAAAACTGATTGTAAGAGGCTATAAATGCCCATTTTTTCTAAGAGACAA
>SNQJ01S0020549.1:8310-25281 GCA_010110895.2 Picea sitchensis | reverse complement strand
ATCTTCAAAAATTCATTTCTCCTCAACCATGAGGATCCACGTGACGTGCCACATACCACCAGAAACAACATGATGTCTACTATCCATTCATGGGTGTTGTATATGTAGGTGCAGTTTCCTTCATGTCCAAATACCTTTATCAATCTTGCAGTCCAAAACCCATGACTAGGGTTGACATCAATGACAACAACCAATCTTCCAACACTTTGGAGAGATATATGTTGTATTATTCAATTCTCTGTAAACATGCTTATAATAAATAATGGTAAACATTGCTTCCATTATTTTTAACTACTTCAATATGGGTGCCAATAACAAACATTCTATCTTATACAAGCTCTTCATCCAATTGAAAACTACCATTGAATCCCCCATTATTTTCAAATTGATGATGTTATGATCTCCAACAATTCTGAAATGAAACTTTCGAGCCATTAATGTTGCAATGTTGCTTGACCCGGAGCCCAATCACACCTTAAATTTTATGAAATGAGTATAAAAAAGGAATAATATACCCCTAGTCTTGCATAATAGTAAATTACTTTGGCGTGCTCCATAAAAGTAGTGTTGGTTGTGGAGCCTGATTATCTTCCTGATTCAAAGGTCTTTGTTTTCAGCCATGTTTATACCCCATGAAGACTTTACACCATGGAATAATGTACACTCCTCCATGCGGGGGAGTGTAGGGGGGGGTGGGGGGGGTTACTCCCCTTGCAGGGTCTGGGGGGCTATCCCCCCGGCTAGGGGGTTCGGGGGCAAGTGGGCCCCCGGTGGGGGTTTGGGGGAGATGCCCCTGAAGGAAAAATTGCCTTGTAAATGTATATTGTAATTTCATATTAAATCTGGACCATTCATTATAAGGTCACAGATATGACGGTAGAAGTTATGTGAGGGTTATTTTCCCTAGAAGGAAACCCTCTTTTATGATGGAAATGTATTGTGGCTATGAATAATTGTGAATATTGTATTCTGAGTGAGGAGACTGTGAGAGAAAAAAGAGGAAGTTACAGTGGGTGTGTTGTAGGTTGTATCCTTTCATTTGCTGGATAGTAATAAAGGAAGGACCTAGCAATTTCTCTGGTGGACATAGCCCACACTGGGTGAACCACGTATTTTTGTGTCTCTATTCTATTGTGTATCTTATGTATTTTATTTCCGCATTTGTTTTATTTTATTGCTCTGCGATCCTGTTTTTCTAACAAGTAGCCACATGCACTAGATTATCAATGGGGACCTTAGTGACATGCCTTCGAATTTCAACTTTAAGGTCTTTCTTGAGCCCTTCGAAAACAAAACATATTTGAATAACACATTGAAATGAGAAAATGTATTTATCACTGAAAAGCACTAAGTTCCTAACAAGCCAAATTCCCTAAGCAGTGACCAATGGTAATGCTCTAAGAGGTTTTAAAGCCTTTTTTTCAAACCAATTTCTTAAACAAGGGTTAAGATGGATTTAAGATAGTTGTGTTAATAAAACATTATCTTTAACAAAATATAAATAGAAAATATACATAGGATATTTTATACAAAGAAAAGTGATTTGCAAATGGATCCACCACTAGCACTAGAAAAAATTAAAATCAATGGGGTTCAAAAACCAAAATAGATCCCTAATCTATCCAGACCTCATTGGACAAAAACAATAACACAAAAATTCCAAAACATATAACATATGAAAGTCTTGCGACCCAAGGCTTGAGATAACATTTAAACATCAATTATAGCTACAAAATAATGAGAACAAGCCCAACATTCTTTTTCTTCAAGATAAGAAAGAACTCTTCCACCCTTACCATCATGCTACTCAAAACTCTAAAACCCCAATCTTAACCCATGAGAAAATGTTACTTTCCAAGTAATGGATACAGTAAAGGAGTTTCCACAAAAGGACGCAACCAAATCTCAAGTAAAAATAGAAGAGTGGGAAAACCATAAAATATTATTATAAAGGGTTTTGATTCTACCACAAAAAGGTCAAGGGAGACAACTTCTACCAACATGAAAACCACTTAGAATAATAAGTTAGGCAAATAATTTGTTTTTAAGTTTCACTATAGACTTTGATAGGCTATGGACCTTAAAAAGTCACATCTTTTACTTAGAGTATAACCTCCATATCTAGTTCAATGTTCTTTCCAATATGAAGTTTTGAAAGTTGCTTATTACCACATGTAGGCTTATATTTAACCAACACTTTAAAGTGTGCTACTTCTTGTGTCAGTTGGGGGTTCTTGCAAGCCCATCGTGATAAATAGGGAGAGGACCAAATTCTTAATTATTTTCTTGATTTGCAAGTTAGAGTTTGGTCAATCTAAATGGGGTTGCAATATATAATCACGTTAAACAAATTACGATTTGGATTCTTTATGGTTTGTTTCTTCGATTATTTTTGTTTAAAATTTGGTTGAATTTTTAGAAAAATTGTTGAAATTGTAAATATTAATTGTTAATATCACACAATCCAAATGAAATACATGGTTTTAATGGTGTTGAATCCATTTATGTTTTCAAAAATGCAACTTCAATAATGACAAATTGCAATTTGGCCAAAAATTATAGAGACAAATTTTGGTGATGATTGTCTGAAAAATCCAAATCTTATAATTTTAGACTTCTCCCTTCACAAACATTACAATGAGATAATTATATTCAAATAATCTTGGTTGCAAGGAGAGATGAATGGATGGACTCTAATTTATTAATTTTAGCTTTTTCCACTTCTTTAAAAGAGTAATTGTGTATAATTGTATGTGTTTTCCTTGGGTTGGGATAATTATTAGTCTCATATATAGAATTAAGGTTCTTTTAATTATTTTTAAATCTATTCAGGATTACCTACGTTCAAATTCAACACGCTACTAATATAACCTTAGGCTAGTTCCAAGAGCATGCAAACCAACCCCTATTAGGTCACTTATGACTTAGCAAGGGGGGAAAGACACCCGTAAACACACCTACAAGAGAGTCCCACTCCTAGGGGTGTCTACCCTTCTAGCCTTATCACAAGGGGCAAGAGTCTCATTGGGGATTTGAACTCAAGTCCGGAGAGTGCAAGACCTACCTCCAACCATCTCATCAATATATAATTAAAGTTAAATATTATTAAAAATCACATAATCCCATTGGAGGTAGTCTTAGTATGATCTAGATGGATATCAGTGGCCACCCACCTATTCCAACTAGCTCATTTATAGATTTCATCTTGGCAGTTTCAGTTTTCATCTTGGCAATTTTTTTATAGCTTTTTGGGTCCTAAACTTCCGAGGTTGTTTTGAGGCCCTAAAAAACGTTTTTTGGGCTTGCCACACTCGCACTAAATTCTAAGTTAGAGTGTGATGGCATAATGTGTATTTCTCGGATAGACCTTTCCAACGGTCTATCGTGCACCTAAAACAGAGATTGTATGCAAAAGTTACGACCCCGGGAAGTTGATGTACTAACTTATCCCAACGAGGCCCACATGACTTTTGGTGCTTCATTTCCTAGGGTTAGGTTTTTGGATGTCTAGGGTTTTGGAATTCATGTTTGATGTAAAAATGCATTTGGATCCTCATTGTACTCATCTTCTTGCAAATGAGCATAGTCATCACATCTCTTCTCAGAGATAATTTGCCACCATTCTAGCAAGCTTGTTTTAGTCTGCATTTTGCAGTTTTAGCATATTTCTTTATCAATAAGAAGCCAAGTTTTAATGTATCTTTGTTATTGTCCATTGAATCTCTATGTTAATAATATAGATCTATATTAATTTCATTATGCTCATAAAATATGGATCAGTGGTATCATAGCAATCTTCTCCTTGTCATTCTTAGTGCATGTCCCCGACGAGGTCAGGGTACAAAGAGTTGGGTCTCGAGCTTGTTTCTCTTGAGGACAAGAGCTCTCAGATGCCCAAGTGACCTTCCATAGAGGGAGAAAAGAAAGACAATGGGATAGGATATCCTTTCAATTTTTTTCTCAAGGAATCCCTCGCGCAACAGAGGAGCAAGATGATGGATAGTTTTGCTCAAATCATTTGTGCCCCCTTCAAGGTACAAATCAACTTTGATATTCCTATATTTGAAGTTCATATAGACGCAAATGTTGTAGACAAATGGTTGAATCTGATAGAAAGGTATTTTTCTATCCATAACTTTTCCAATAAAGAAAATATTACATTTGCGCTCCTCAAAGTCGTCCCCCATGTTAAATATTGGTGGGAGACTTTCTGTGAGAAAAAGGAAATAGAGGAACCCTCATTATTTATAGTCACACTCACCTGGGAGTCCTTCAAGGATGTTATTAAGGAACAATATTACCATGTTGTAAGTTATGACGACCTGTATACAAGATGGACCACACTGCGATGGGAAAGGGACCAAACGGTGCCAGAGATCACAAATATCTTCCATACCTTTCCCACCAAGATGGGTATCAAATATTATGAGCGACATCTGGTGCTCAAGTACCATGGCGATCTACATAAATACATCTAGACAGAAATGGAATTTATGTACATCTCTTCCTTGGGCACAACCTATCGATATGTTGTCAAAATCGAGCATAATATTAAACAAAAGACACGGCATTTTGGGTCTGGGAACCCCTCACAGTCCACGGCAAAGTAGGGCAAGGGAAGCCCAAGCTGAGAGAAAAAGGTATATCAGATGGATAGCTCAGGAAAACCAATCTAAGTGGTAAACAAATAAGAGCAGTAAAATGCGAAGAAGAACCTTTGGGAAGTGGTGAAACTTCCATAAGATCCCCTGGCATAACACTATTGATTATTGCTCGAAGTAGTCACTGGTGGTTGAGGTGAAAGCCTACGAATCATATGTGGGTTTTAGACTCGAGTCAAAACCGAGAAGAAGGGACGATTATTGACCTTGGAACCCTATGCCACTATTACTACCACCGAATCATCTGATGAACCAAAAGGGGACACAGATTATTGACATGGAACCCTATGCCACTATTGCTACCACCAAGATCCATCCTGATGAACCTAATGAGCCAAAGGAAGGCGAGTGCCTCTTTCATTCACAAATGTGGGTGAAGGGTACTCCATTGCACTTCATCATTGATAGAAGTAGCCAGAAGAACCTCATCTTAGTGGAGGTCCTCAAGTGGATGGCCCTATCGACAAATCCACACCCATAGCCATACACCATCGAATGGCTCCGCCAAGGAAGAAATATTTGCGTCAGCTAACAGTGTCCTTTGTCCTATGGCATCAAGCCCTTCAAAGATGAGGTATTGTGTGATGTTTCTCCCCTTGAATTTTGTGATGTTATATTCAACCAACCTTATTTATGGAAATGCCATGTTGCATATGAGTCTAGGCCTCACATTGTTATTATTACCTTGGATAGGAAATTTTACAGGATACCTAAGGTAGTCCCACCTACTTCCATTTTCTTGATCTCTACCAAGCAATGCAGGAAGGTCATATCTCAGAATGGAAAGTTTGTCTTATTTTTTATTCTCCCTCAAATTGAGTGGAAGGTTGCATCCACATCCATGGCCTCCACAGTAGATCTCTCCACGCAGTAGAACTAAGTGTGTAAGGTCATGGAAGAATACAAAGACATCTTCTCCTCACCCATTGGTGTACCTCTGCATTGTCAGGTCAAGCATTCAATCGATCTGAACCTTGGTGCACTAATACCCAATGGGCCATTCTATCACCGCTCTTGATTAGAGAACGAGGATATCAAGCATCAAATCCAATAACTGCTCTAAAATGGGCACATATGACCCATCTCATCACCATGTGGAAGCCCAATTATGCTTGTGCAGAAGAAAGACGGGACCTCGCGACTCTGCATCGATTATCAAGACCTAAATAAAATGACATTCAGGAACCTGTACCCGATTCCATAAGTTGAGTATCTCCTTGACTAGCTCAAGGGGGCCAAATACTTTAGTAATATTGATCTAAAGTCTGGCTACCATTAGGTCCCAATAGAGAAAATAGATGTATGGAAAACTTCCTTCAAGTCTAAAGAAGGTATTTTTGAATGGTTGGTCATGCCCTTTGGTTTGAGGAATGCCCCAACAAATTTCATGAGGATGATGGATGATATCTTGTGGCCTTTCACCAATTCTTTTTTGGTGGTGTATCTGGATGACATCCTCATCTACAGCAAGAATTGGGCAGAACAATTGAAGCATATTCAGCAGGATTTGCACACTCTGCGATAGCACACGCTATATGAAAATTTGGAAAAATGCTTGTTTGACATGGACAGGGTCCAGTACCTAGGCTACATTATTGATGAGCATGGATTTCATGTACATACAGCCAATATCCATGTCATTCGTGATTGGACAACCCCAACTAAACTCATTGAGCTTCAAATATTTTTAGGCCTTGCCAATTTCTATCGCATGTTCATGTTGGGATTCTCCCATATTGCATGGGCCCTCATCCAAGTAACTAGGGGTAGTGTTAAGGAAAAAAAATTGTGGGGTCTATCACAAAAACAAGCATTCCATGATTTGAAGCAGTGCTTGTGCTCAGCCCCAGTGCTCTCATTATCTAACCTGCAACAACCCTTTAATATCGAGATAGATGCTTCAGACTATGTTGTGGGCGTTGTTCTCACTCAACACGGACACTTTGTGGCCTATCATATTGAGACACTATCATATTTCATCCATAATTACCCTACTTACAACAAAGAAATGTACTCAATTGTGCAAGCCTGCATCTAGTGGAGGCATTACATTCTCGGGGAGGAGACAATCATCCACACCGATCATAAGTCGTTGCACTTCATGCAGACACAAGGAAAATTGCATAATGAACACCATCAGAAAGGCTCCACATACTTGCAACAGTTCCATCTCAACATCAAGTATAACAAAGGAAGCACCAACCTCATCGTTGATTGTTGGAAATACTGAGAGGGGGAGTGAATCAGTATTACCTTTTATCCAATTAGTAGTTATTTTTAAAACTTTTTCAACCACAACAATAAATTAACAATGAATTTAAAAATAATTATCATTAATAAGAAACAAAGTTTGTATTACAACAAGTTGTGATTATGAAGGAAAAAAATCCTTTTTAGAGCACCAACTCTAGGAGACACAAACCCCCTTTATTTTCTAAGCACCTACTCAAGGAAGTTGCAACTCCCTGCTTCTTCAAGCACCAACTTTAAAGGAGGCTCCAACCCCCTAATTTTTTCAAGCACCAAATTGAAAGGTGGCACCAACCCCCTAGTTGTTTAAGGCTTCTATTTGAAGAGGACTACAGTCCTTCCTAGCTCCTCCCTTCCATCCTCACTGCGCAGTTTTTATTTTTACTCTCATATATTCTAGTGATTTTGCTTCAAGTATACTCAGATATATCCTAAGTCACACTTTCATTATTCATTTTGATGGGTTTATATATCTTATCAAGTGGTGTGCATCACTGAACCATTGTGTCTCTTCAATGAATCAATGTGCCTCTTCATTAATAATAGATTGTTATTGAAATTATCTTGAATTGACTTCAAATCCCCTTTAAATTAATTAATTTTAGTTCTTCATTTTGATGGGTTTATATATCTTATCAAGTGGTGTGCATCAATGAACCATTGTGTCTCTTCAATGAATCAATATGCCTCTTCATTAATAATAATTTTTTATTGAAATTAACTTGAATTGACTTCAAATCCCCTTTAAATTAATTAATTTTAGTTCTTTCTTATGTCAATATTCCTTATGGAATGATTGATATGAGAAACCCTTCAAAAAATGAATAAGATTGTCACTTTCATTATTACACAGAGATCTAGTTTCATTGAAACTCTGTTATCGTTGGATCGTGATCAGGTTTCAATTTTGATCGTTGATTTATTCGCATCACTGTCTTGGGCACCTAGCCGATTCCTTCAACCCATTTCCAAGGCATTTGATTTAGGGGAAAATCATGGCTTAAGATGTAATATGGTTGCGTCTTTCGTGTCTCAAAACTTCTCGCAGTGGGGTTGTGCCTTTCATGCCTTAGAACTTGTCGCAAAGGAGTTGCGCCTCTCATGTATTGGAACTTGTCGCAAAGGGTTGTGCCTCTTGTGTCTCAAAACTTGTCACAATCGGGCTGCACCTATCATGTCTCGAAACTTGGAGCAATGGGGTTGTGCCTCTCATGTCTCGAAACTTGTCACAATGGGGCTACACCTTTCGTGTCTCGAAACTTGTTGCAATGGGTTGCACCTCTTGTGTCTCGAAAGTTGTCACAATGGGACTTTTCTTTTCGTGTCTCAAAACTTGTTGCAATTTGTTGTGCCTCTTGTGTCTCAAAACTTGTCGCAATGGGGTTGTGCCTCTTGTGTCTTGGAAGTTTTCACACTGGATCTTTAATACTACTTCCATGTTGCAAGCGGTAGAGGACTCAATAATGTGGTTTTAATACTACTTCCATGTCTTGCGCGGTAGGATACCCAACAATGTAGTTTTAATATTACTTCCATGTCATGAGCAGTAGGTTTGATGGATGAAGTGCAATACATCTATCACCATTGATCTAGAATATTTTTCAACGGTTCGATCTTTGCGCGATGCAACACTGTTTCTCCTGAGCTTTCATCCTGCACATTCTCTGCGTGATGCAACGTTATTTCTCTTGATCTTGTGTTATGCACAATGCAACACTATTCTTGATCTTGTGTCATGCGTGATCTCTATGCGATGCAATGCTTTTTCTCCTAAGCTTGTGTCCTACACGATCTCAACGCTATTTTTTTTGGGCTTGTATCCTGCACGATGCAGTGTTATTTCTCTAAGTTTGTGTCCTACGCGATGCAGTGCCATTTATCTTAATTTTTTTCCTACGCACTGTTGACATCAATGAAAAATAAACTTCTAACAATCTCCCTCTTTGGCATTGATGAAAACAAATTAAAATTGTCTTTCATTGTATTATCCCTCTTTTTGAGTTTTATAGACTGAATGTTATCGCTTGTCCTCCCCCTTTTACAACAATGACAGAAGGGATGTTTCTTTGCTCCCACTAAGATTATGCTCCCCCTGTATTTGTGCTTCCTTTTTTTATGAAGCTTTTACAGTTCAATTAGGGATGGAGATTACTCCTAATTTCTATCTAAGACTTTCAAATGTGCTTCTGAGTAAGGGTTTTGTAAAAATGTCTGCAATTTGTTCTTTTGTGTCTACATACTCCACTTTCACCCATTTTTTAGTAACTTGATCTCTGAGGAAATTATATTTGATTGGGATATGTTTGGTTTTAGAGTGCATTACAAGATTCTTAGAGATACTTATAGCATTGGAGTTATCACAGTTGATCGTGATTAGATGATCATATTTCACTTGTAAATCATCTAGGGTTTGTTTCATCTAGATTACTTGTGTGTTGCAAGATGCAGCAACAATGTATTATGATTCTATTGTGGATAGTGATATAGATGTTTGTTTCTTACTTATCCATGCCACCAGACACTTTCCTATGAAGAATGCTCCTCCACTAGTCCACCTCCCCACTAGTCCTACAACCTGCATTATGTCAAGTCTTGTTGTTGTTGCATAGAGTAGACTTCCAATAACAGATCTATACATAGTCTGGTCTACTTTTGGTGAATCATCATCTAAGCTTCTTTTGCATCATGTGACCATGGGAGTCCTGATTGGTTTGCAGTCTTCAATTTGGAACTTCTTGAGCATTTATTTGACATATTTATTTTGGCATATGAATATGCCGTTTTCTATTTGAGTAATTTGTAAACCTAAGAACAAATTTAGTTCACCTAGTATAGACATCTCAAACTCTGTCTTCATTTGTGTGGAAAATTGTTTGCTTAGTATAGTCAGATTACTTCCAAAGATTATGTCATCCACATATACCACTACAACAACCATATTTTGTTCTTTAATTTTGATATATAGGTTATTATTAGTAGGTCCTCACTTATATCCTTATTGTTGTAGATATTGATCAAGTCTTGAGAACCATGCTCTCGAGGCTTGTTTAATACCATATAGAGCCTTCTTCAATTTGCATACATATTTTGGTTTTTTTGTCAACCTAAACCCTTCAGGTTTTTCTATGTAGACCTCTTTTTCTAACGTCTCATTCAGGAGTGTTGACTTGACATCCATCTGATAGATTTTGAATTTTTTGAAACATGCAAATGCCAAAAACATTCTAATAACTTCTAATATTGCTACTGGGGAAAAGGTTTCTCCAAAGTCAATTCCTTCCACTTGGGCATATCCCTTTCATACTAGTATGGATTTATTTTTTATGATCTGTCCATTTTCATTAAGTTTTTTTTTTAATATCCATTTGGTTCCTTCCACATTTTTATCTTTAGGTTTTGGAACCAGTTCCTAAGTCTGACTTTTCTCTATTTGATCAAGTTCCTCAATCATTGATTTTATCCAATTCTCACTTTTACTGGCTTCTGCAAAAATTTTAGGCTCTATTAGAGAAATCATCGATTGTTCTTCATATAAGGGTTTCCTCCTTATTTCTACTCTGGCACTATTTTCTCCTATAATTTGACTTTCTGGATGATTCTTTTGAACCCTTTTTTATGGTGGTTTTGAGAAATTTACTTTTATCTGTTGTCATATGTTTGGAGCATCCGCTATCAATGTACCATTGAAACTTTTTGTTCTTGGCATACAGGGCTACTTTGAATTCAGTATCTTCCATACTTTCTTATCTTGAGTGATACAAGAAACTATTTTTGAGGTTAGCCTACATCCATTGGTTTGATGACCATAATTGTTGCACTTCTTGCATTCAACATTGAACATTTGTAATGGAGATAATGAATTGTAACTTATATTCTTTAGATTATTTTTGTTTCTTTTATATTTTTTATTATTTATATGAATGTATGATTTTCCATAAGCCTTGCAATGTATTGCCTTATGTCCAAAGTTATTGCAAGAATATAATTATCCAAGAAAGATGTGTTGATATCTCTTAGGAGGAATTCTTCTAGCGAATATATTCCATTTTTCTTCTTTATTTTTGTGGGAGGTGCAGACTTCAGCTTATTATGAACGGTCTTTAATAATGTCTTCTTCATCTTGTTATTTTCAATTTTTAAGGTGCTCTTAAGAGCATCTCCATAACTGATTTTCCTTTTATCTATTTTCTGTGTTGCAGAGGTTGATTTTTTATCATACCCAAGTATTGTCTTATCCTTTGGTGATATTTGACTATTTAGAATGTCATCCAATGTTTTTGATATGTTTTCAAATCTTGAGTGATTCTTTCCTTTCTCAAGTTCCTTTTTCAGAAGGACAATTTCAGCTTCTCACTTCTCACATTCTTGTTGTTTTTCATTAAGTTGTTCAGTTAAGATCTCCTCTATTATTTTGGCTTCTTGGAGTTGAGTCTTCAATTCAATGTTGATTTGTTCATTTTCCTTGATTGGTTTTTAGATTTCTCTTTCTCTTGATTTTTGTGCTTCTTCAAACAATGGTAATTGTCCTTTTAGTGACATAGTCTTCTTTTTATATTGTCTGAGCTCTTCCAGAGCACTAATAAATTGTGCTTCAAGATATAATTCACCTTCCTCTTTAGAGTATTCATCCATACCAAAGTATTTTTAGTAAGATTATCATGTTTCTCTATACCCATAAATAGATGCTATGAATCTTCTTCTTCTCCTTCACTTTCTTCAGATGAGTTGTTTTCTTCTTTGGTGTAGAAGGTCTTCTTCTTTTTCTGGATGTTCTTCTTGTTTCCAGTTTTTCTCTTATTGTACTCTTTGTAATTTTCTTCACCATCACTTTCTTCTTGTTTTGGATTGGGACATTTTTTGGCGAAATGTCCAACTTTGCCACAGTTAAAACATGTAAGAGGTAGTTTTCCTTTGAATTTACCAGTTCCTTTCTTAATTTTTTTCATGAATTTTTCTACTTCTTCATCAAATATCTCTGATTAATATTCATTGGAGACATACTCCTAATTCTTCTTGGATTTTCTTTCTCTAAAGGTTGTTTCCCCTTTAGATGGTCTTTCTTGCCATGTTCTCATCTCATAGGCTATGAGGATTCCATGGAGCTCATCCATAGTGAGTTTGTCAAGGTTGTCTCTATTCTCTAAGGTAGATATCTTGGCATCATATCTCATAGGAAATTATCTCAACAATTTATTTATCTTCTACTATTTCTCCCAATGCTCTAATCGATTTGACTATCTTATCTACTCTCTGGAGATATTATGCAATATTTTCTTTTTCCTTCATTTTTAGATTTTCAAACTATGTTCTAAGTGTTTGAACATTATCTTGTTTTACCTTGATATATCATTCATAAATAAATTTAAGTTTGTCCCATAATTCTTTGGTTTATTTGTAGTGCATTACTTTTACAAATACATTTATGGATAATCCACTTAAAATGGCATTAACAGCTCTTGAATTGTCATTGCATAACTTCTTTGCAACAACATCAGTTGGTGGGGAAGATGGTGCAGTGTAGCCATATTCTATAGATTACTAAATATCAAATCCAAGTGTCATCAGATGACTCTTCATCCTTATTCTCCAAAAAAAATAGTCATCTCCTTTGAACAATGGTGTTATTTTGGATGACATTCCTATTGGACACAGTGGTATGATATTGTCATTGATGTCAACAGAGTGAAAGTGATGAGATCAAAGCTCAAAAGAGATAGCATTGTAGAAATCACGCAGGAGAAATATGAGCTTGTTATATCATATTGAGAAGCTTTGGGACAATCCAAGACCATCAGATCACACAGAAGCCAGAACTTGCACAAAAGAACCCTTCGTGAAGGATCCTGGAATCTTAATCGTTCATTGAAAATTAGGGTCAGTATCAACCGTCAAATAAAGAGAAGGGAAGATATATTGTGGTATATATATTTGACACTTTGGCAATAAATGGATGAAGAAAGGAGCCACAATATCTCGGATTCCAAGAATCACCAAAATCTCACTAGCCATCCAATCAAGAATGAGCTTCGAATAACGAAGATTCCCCTAGACCGTTCAATTGTGCGACAGAAGGAATAGTCATATCGTTGTTAACCACTATGGGTTTAAGAGGATTCCCAAACAACTGAAACTCCTAAAGCCATGAAGTAAAAATTCATGATCCAAGAGGGAGACATGTGGCAGAACAAAAAAATGACACGTGGCCCAATTGATTGGTAACAAGTGTCAAGGTCTAGTTGCCACATTAGGTATAAGAAAGTAATGAATCAAAGTGACATGTGGTAGCCACTGATCTAGGTGGATATCAGTGGACACACACCTTTTCTAGCTGGCTCAAAAGAGTTTTCTGGCAATTTTGGCAATTAGCTATTTTTAGTAGTTTTTAACTTCCGGGGCCATTTTGAGGGCCCAAATGAATTTTTTTTGATATGGAGGTTCTCAATTATAATAAAATTCCTCATTAAGCTCCCAAAATTAATCTCCTCGATGATACCTTTCCAATGAGCTATCACACGCCTAAAACGGAGATCGTATGCAAAAGTTACGACCCCAGGAAGTTGATGTACTCACTTACCCAAATGGGGCCCACATGACTTTGGGCGCTTCATCTCCTAGGGTTAGTTTTTTGGATGTATAGGGATTTTGGAATTATTTCTTATTGTAAAAAGGCCTTCAGAGCCTCATTGTAATCATCTTCTTGTGAATGCGAGTATCCGTCACATCTCTTCTCGGAGATAAGCTGCCACCATTATAGCGAGTCTTTCACTCTGTATTTTTACAGTCTCTGTACATTTCTTTAATGAATAGAAATCGTGTATTACTGTATATCTCTGTTTATGGATGCATCTATGATACATTTATGTTATATTATTGAATATCTATGATATCTCTGCGCATTTCTTTATTATATCTCCGATCTCATTTCATGCCGAAAATAATCTGGATCAATGGTATCAGAGCAGGCTGCTCTTGATCATTTTTTCAGTGCATGTCTCTGACGAGGTATGAGTATAGAAAGTTGGGTCTTTATATTATCTCTCTTGAATACAATCGCTCTCGCACACCCAAGAAAATCTCAATGGCAGAAGAAAAGAAAAATGACGGAGCAGACGATCCTATCAATCTGTTGCTTGAGCAAGCTCTCACGTGACAGACGGACGAAATGATGGAGAATTTTGCCCACATCCTTCAACGCCTACCGATAACACCTTGATAACGGCCGAAGCATCTTCATCAATTGGCCACTTGGAGGCACCTGGCCTTTCAAAGGTACAATTTAATTTGATATTCTGATATTTGAAGAATGAATAGATGCAGAAGCCCTCGAAAAATGGTCAACTACCTTTAGAAAGGTTATTTCTCTGTTCACAATTTTTTCGACAAAAGAAAGATCACCTTTGCACTCCTTAAAAGCTCTCCCTCATGTCAAACATTGGTAAGAAAACTTACTGGGAGAAGAGTACCTGAGGAAGGAGTGGAATATATTGGGTCGATTCCACTTGAGATTTTTGTGGATGTGGTAAAGGAACAATAATATTATACATTTGCCACCTATGAGGACCCGGTACGAAGTGGACCACACTTCTGACCAAGAGAGGGGCCAAATGGATTGCAGGTTCGCAATACCTTCTATACCTTGCACCAAGTTGGGTATCAAAGACTACAAGCGACATTTAGTTCTGACATACCATGGGGCTCTACAATACGTAGAATTGAAATGGATTTTCTAGACATCTCGCTCACTTTCGGTGTTGCTTATCGATATGATATGTCAAAATCGATCATAAATTTAAACACGGAACAAATGGGAGTTTGGGTCTACAAATTCGCAAAAAGCGAAGTATGAAAGAGCGGCCCCTAACCAGCGGTCACGAAAACCGGTCAAGACACGGGGAAAAAGTGTCCGGGAAGACAAAGAAAGGACAGAAAAAGCGATTGTGAAAGGTTCCACAAAATCTGGCACAACATGAAGAATGTTGCTCAAAAAATTCATTGGTGGCGAGATCCAAGACAAGGAGTTGAAACTACGATTCAAAATCTGATTACGAAAATCTTTGGTGAAGGATAGATGTTGTGAGACCAACTACTATTGTCCAAGACCCGCGTGATTCAACGAGAAGAACCAACAGATCTGGAGAGGGGGAGCACCTTTTTCATTCCGCAGTGTGGGTGAAGGGGACCTTGCATTTATTGTTGATAGTGGAAACCCGAAAGAACCTCATCTCGGCTTGAGAGGTAGTCAAATAGTTAAGGATTGTCACCTCATCTCAGCAGAGGTCGTCAAATAGTTGGGATTGTCGACAACACCACACCCGCAACCATACAACATCGAGTGGCTTCGCCAAGGATGAGATATTTGTGTCATCTAGCAATGTCGATTGTCATATGGCATCCAACCCTTCAAGGATGAGGTATTATGTGATGTTTCCCCACTAGAAGTATGTGATGTTCTCTTGGGCCAACCATATATGTTGAAGCGCCACATTGTTTATGAGTCTCGACCCCACAGTGTCATTGTTTCTCTAGGGGGTCATCTCTACAGAATACCGGAGGTAGTTCTGACTATTGTTCCACCTAAAAAGTGTCGCAAGGTAGTATCTCATACTACAAAATTCAACTTCTTCACAATCTATTCAAAAGGGGAACAGAAGGACATTGGAACCACTACAACCTCGCCCCAAGCACCTTCTATCCAACAGAAGCAGGTCGACAAGGTTGCAGCAAAGCGCAAAGATTCCTTCTGCACACCATCCTCTCATGTAGCATGACTTGTTGAATAGCCTCAGCCTCAACAGGTTCATGACAGACTTCCACAAACTAAGTAGTGCGACGTCTGCAGCAAGGCAAGCAGCTCACCAAAATGCAGATTCAGCAAACACTTTTCCCTCTCACTTGGGAACACAATGCAATGGAGACCATTGCTTCCTACGGAGGGAGGATTGATCCAGGTGGATATTAGTGGCCACCCACCTTTTCCGGCTGGCTCAAAATAGTTTTCTGGCAATTTTGGCAATTTACTATTTTTAGCAGTTTTTAACTTCCAGGGCCATTTTGAGGGCCCAAATGAAGGTTTTTCGAGATGGAGGTTCTTAATGATAGTTGAAGGCATCATTGAGCCCCCAAAATGAATCTCCGTGATGATACCTTTCCAACGATCTATCACACGCCTAAAATAGAGATCGTATGCAAACGTTACGACCCCGGGAAGTTGATGTACTCACTTACCCAAACAGGGCCCACATGACTTTTGGCACTTCATCTCCTAGGGTTAGGTTTTTGGATGTCTAGGGTTTTTGGAATTTCTGGTTATTGTAAAAATCCCTTCAGAGCCTCATTGTAATCATCTTCTTGCGAATGGGAGGAGCCATCACATCTCTTCTCCGAGATAAGCTGCCACCATTCTAGTGAGTCTTTCACTCTGTATTTTTACAGTCTCCGTACATTTATTTCATTAATAGAAATTGTGTATTACTGTATATCTATGTTTTTGGATGCATCTATGATAAATTTATGTTATATTATTGAATATCTGTGATATCTCTGCGCATTTCTTTATTATATCTTCAATATCATTTCATGTCGAAAATAATTTGGATCAGTGGTATCAGAGCAGGCTACTCTTGATCGTTTTTTCAGTGCATGTCCTTGACGAGGTCTGAGTATAGAAAGTTGGGTCTCAAGCTTGTCTCTCCTAAAGACAATCGCTCTCACACACCCAAGAAACTCTCAATGGCAGAAGAAAAGAAAAAAGACGAAGCAGACGATCCTATCAATATGTTTCTTGAGCAAGCTCTCACGCGACAGAGGGATGAAATGATGGAGAATTTTGCCGAGATCCTTCAACGCCTGCAGATAACAGTAGGCGCATCTTCATCAAGTGGCCACTTTGGAGTAACCTCACCTTTCAAGGTACAAGTTAATTTTGATATTCCTGTATTTCAAGGACAGATAGATGCAGAATCCCTAGAAAATTGGTTAACTCTACTAAAAGGTTATTTCTCTGTTCACAATTTTTTCGACAAAGAAAAGATCACCTTCGCACTCCTTAAAGCTCTCCCTC
>SNQJ01S0020548.1:121746-134651 GCA_010110895.2 Picea sitchensis | reverse complement strand
AAATATCTTGTATCTTCTCGGGATTCTTATGTGATCCTTTCTTGTATACACAACTTAATTTAAATGTTATATTTTATTCTCCACCTTTTATTTAATACTTAATTAATTAATGAATTAATTAATATTTAAATGAATCATTAACCATCATGACTAACTCNNNNATAATAATCAATTAGAAATGTTATTTTAAGACATAAATGTAGTTTAGCTAATCTTTTAGGATTATATTATTAAATTAATTATACTTAATAATCAAGGGTCGTTACAGTCCTCATGACATTGTGGACCTATTGAAATAGGTAATCATTAACCTACCAGTCAGACCACGACATGAGTGTTTGTAGGTTGTGATAGGGACGCTTCCACACCTCTTCCTCAAATGTTTGGTTTTTGTGCATGGCCCCTCTACTCCTTATGTGAGTTGGATTAGCAAGAATTGTCAAGCCTGCATCCACTGATAAAAAATGTATCAATCCATATACATAAATCATATTGAAATCAATCATACATCATATGTGTGTAATAATGAAATAATCAAAGAAATACAATCCACTCCCTGACTCAATCCAGATTCCGAGGAAGTTCATTGATTCCATGGACATCCACAACCTGTCATGTGTCCTGCACACTTAGGAAAACTTTTCAATAACATATACCAATATATATACATCAAGATAACAAGAAGTCATAACACATCATTGCCATCATATATAGTCCATAATCGAAACAAAATCAATATACCATAACCGGATCACTTGCATGCAAGTGTCCTCAAAGAATAAGTCAATAAAAGTGTTCTTAGTAGAACATGATGTTACATACCCCTCTTGATTTAAAATTCATCCCAAAGTTTTACAGTATATAAATGCAAGTAAAAAAATGTATCAGACATAGATCTACATATCTAATCTATCAAACAAGTAAGGAAATTGTTGACGCATCTCATACACATCCTCCTAGGTAGCCGAGTGTGGACTATAGTTGTCCCACTGTACCTTGACCTGATCGACTATTCGACGTCATAGTTTTCGAATGCCATGGTATATAATGTGGATTGAATCTTCCATGAGAACACCCTTGTCTGACACCTACAAAGAACTCATGTCAATAACATGTGAAGGATCACTAATATAATGTCTCAAAACAGATACATGAAATGCATTGTGCATACACCTCAAAGAATTAGGCAAGGCTAGTCGATAAGCCACAGGTCCTTTCTTTTACACAACCTCGAAATGTCCCACAACCCTAGAAGAGAGTTTAACACCCTTTATAAACTTTATCAAACTATTGTGTGGTTTTACTTGGATGAAGTCTTTGTCACCAACTTCATAGCTGCGGTCAATGCGATGCACATAAGCATAAATCTTCTGTTGATCCTACGCTTCTTTAATTATTTTTCTTATCGATTACATATATTCTTCCATATCTTGGATAAATTACAGTCCCACCAAGACCCTATCCTCAAGTCAATCCCAACTCAACGACATCTGACATGGTCACCCATAAAGAAAATCAAATGGTGCCATCTTAATTGTACTCTGGTAACTATTCTTGTATGAAAACTATACCAATTGAAAGAAATTTTTCTAACGTTTATGTTGGTCCATTACATACATATGAAACATATCCTCCAAAATATGGTCCGTTCTCTCTGTTTTTCCATCGGTCTCAAGATGATACGTTGTACTGAAATTCAGTTGTGTTCCCAAGGCCTCTTGGACAGTGGTCCAAAATCGTCCTATAAACACCAATCCTCAATTGGATATGATTCTTCTTGGTACACCATGTAATCTAAAAATCTCCCTGACAAATAATCTGGCTATGTCTGGTGCCTGATACGTCGTATGCACTGGAATCAATTTTTCACTCTTCTTCAGAGTGTCAACTACCAGAAAAATTGAATCGTGTCTCCTTATCGTCAGTGGCAATCCAACGATAACGTCCATCGAAATGACCTCCCATTTCGATTTCAGAATAACGTGTGGTTGTAACAATCTTGTTGGATGTCTATGTTCAACCTTCACTTGCTGACATTCTAGACATCTCGCCACGTAACTAACTATGTCTTCTTTCATTCCCTTCTAGAAGAATAAAGGCTTAAAGTTTGCCTTAATCTTCGTGACTCCCGGATGACCCATGTACATTTCTCTATGAGCTTCGTTCAAGATCAAATTTCTTAATTCATCGTTAGGTGGTACGTAAACTCTTCTATTAAATCTCAACAATCCATCTTTGTCTAATGAATAACCTTCATACTTCAGTACCATCATGGTATCTTGTCCAAAAATGTTCTTAATGTCCTTGTACCAATCATTGTCTATCTATAAAGTTAGAATATTTTATCAAAGATTCATGTTAAGCGGTATTACCAAGAATATGAGTGGTCTCTCACTCAATGCATATGCCACTCTGTTAATTGTTCCTTTAATATAAGTAATCTCAAATTCGTATTCACTAAGTAATCATGACCAACGCCTTTGTCATGTATTCAAGTCACTCTGTGTAAATATATGCTGCAATCCACAATGATTTGTCTTTAATTCAAATTTCTATCCAATCAAATAATGTCTCCAAACTCTCAATTCATATACAATTGCTAATAATTCCAAGTCATGTGCTGCATATTTCTCTTCATGATTTTTCAATTTCCTTGAAATGTAAGCGATCACTCGACCGTCTTGCATAAAAAATACACCTAAAACTTCCTTGGATGTGTCTGTGCATACCAAGAATCCTTTGTCCATGTCGGGGAACTTTAGTATCGACATTTTCGTCAAGAACTCTTTGAGATTTTGAAACTCTTCTGCACATTTCTCAGTCCATTCAAACTTCTTGTTCTTCTTCTGCAATTCTGTGATAATATTTCCTATCTTCAAAAAACTTTCGATGAATCGTCGGTAATATCCTATTAAACCGATAAAAATAAATACTTCTTGTATGTTCATCGATGCTAGCCATTCCATAATAGACTCCACGTTTGTTGGATCCATGAAAATACCTTCACTAGATATGATATGTCCCAAGTAATGAATCTTCGATTGGTAAAACGAACATTTCGATAGTTTCACGTACAATTTGTTTTCTCGTAGACACTGTAGGACCAATCTTAAGTGTTTGTCATGATCTTTTTTCTTCTAATAATAAATCAGCATGTCATCATTAAATACTTTAACAAACTTGTCCATGTATTCACATAACACCCCATTCATCAAACTCATGAATAACCCTGGGGTGTTCATCAGTCTGAATGGTAAAAATGTAAACTCATAGTGTCCAAATATCCTCTTAAATGAGGTCTTAGGGATATCTTCCTCTTTAATCTGTAACTGGTGATATCCTGATCTCAAGTCAATCTTCGAAAACACCGTCACTCCTTTCATCTGTTCAAATAAATTGTCAATCCTTGGCAACGGATATTGGTTCTTGATCGTAGCTTTGTTCAATTGATGGTAGTCAATGCAAAGCCTCCACAATCCATCCTTATTTCTAACTAATATCATTGGCACACCCCATGGAGATACACTTGGACGTATCAGTCCCAAATTGAACAACTCCTTTAATTGCATTTCCAAATTCTATAATTCAGGCGTTGACATCCAATAAGGCGTTCTCACAATCGGTTCAGTTCCAGGTTTCAAGTATATTGTAAATTCCATCTCTCTTTTGGGAGGTAAACTTGGTAACTCTTATGGAAACATGTTTGCAAACTCTTTTACTACAGGAAGGTTTTCCAATCCTTCCACTTCACCCTTTTCGTTTAGTGCTAAGATTGAATATAGCTTGCATCCTTTGTGCATACTCTTATGTAGTTGTAGGAAAGAAATAAATCTCAAACACATCCCCTGCTTTCTTCCTACAATCACTCTACTCTGTACCAAATCATTTGTCAAACTTAACCATTTTGTCTTACTATTAAGTATCACATCATGCAATTCCAACCAATCCATACCAATAATTGAGTCATAATATCCTAATATCATGACATAAAGATCTACCTTCATTACAAAGTGTCCCAAGTTAATTCTATAGTATGTAACCTTTCCTCAAACCTTCTATTTGGCACCCGATGCCACTTCTACGTATCTAAACTCATCCTGCTCAACTGCCTTTACCTTAATTATCTTCAACACTTCACTAGATATAAATCTCTTTGTATCACCTGGATCTATCAATATACTGTAATTTTGGTCAGCGATTATACCTGATGCCTCTAGCATAGTGGAATGCTACCCGTCCTGGAAGTTTTTCACCGCTGCATGTTCCTATGGGCATTGCCCAAATCTCCAACTGTAGTGGGTCTTGATGATCCGACCACTCTAGCCTTATCAATTGGAAAATATCGTTGGTAATGTGGCTCTCCACATGTCCAACATCAAGTCTTCGGTTTAGTGCTCCTAGTCCCTAAAGTAGAAGTTGTTGGTCTTACAGTCTGTGATCCTAGTCTTTTCTACTGAACAAGCCTAAACTGTTGTTGTTGCGAACAGTGTTTTTTTTGCTACTGTGGTCCTCTACTGAGGATTCGCTCATCGCGGTGTTGATAACATAGGTCCTCTGGGCATATCTCGATGCTCGAAATTCTATATGACTAGTGTCTTATGTTTTTGTTCTCTCGGTGTCGACTATCTAGTCTGTCTAGAAGGAGTCCTTCCTTGAGCCCCAGTGTTCAACTCTTCCTTAGCTATGAGGGCCTTCTTAACTTCATTGTGCAATGACTGAGGAATTATGATCCTTACCTTCGCATGAATATTGAAGTTAAGGTCGAACACAAACTTGTTGACCTTTAACTTCTCTGTGTTCATATGTGGAGCATACCTAAGTAGCTCCATGAATCTGGTCTCATACTCTAACACTGTATGACTACTTTGTCGTGAGGCGTTGAACTCATTAATTTGAAACTCAATGAATTCCTCAAAAGAGTATCTCCCCCAGAACCGTTCCTTGAACAACTCCCATGACACATCTTCGACGACCATGTTTAGTTGAGGTAGGAGAATATTCCACCATAGAAGAGCACTACCCTTCAGCTGAAAGACCGCCATTCAGACTTTCATCTTGGAGGTGTAATCACAAAGTGTGAAGAACATCTCCATATTCTCCAACCATGCCTCAGCGGATGAGTCGTTTGTGGCACCCATGAACTTGGGAAAATTCACCTTCTCGAGTTCTTTGTGTATACTACTACTACCATCCAAAGCATGCTATGAACCATCATTGGGTACATACACTTTGCCCTCATCTCGATCCGAGCAGTTAATCAATGCCTTTGACATCCTCTAGAAGGATCTCATCATACCTACCACATCTCCCACAACAACCTACTCCTGCTCAATAATATTCTCATCTCCCTGAGGGTTAGACCTTTTTGGCATGGGTACTATAGTAGGTGTCACACCTCTTCATCCAGAACCATGTCATCTACTTCCCTTGCATCCTCTAACCATGATTACCTGCATGAAAAATTTCAAATTTTACTATCTATATAATTTTAATCATTTACATAACACAATGGAAGGCATAACGATCCAATGTCATAGGGTTGAACCCACTCTGATACCACATGTAACAACCCCTCTGTTACGACATAAAAGTAAGTGAGTACAGTAAGATATATATATATATATATATAATTTTATTTTCTTTTAAATTTTAAAGTCCTTAGTTAGAACAAGTATTACATGAAACAACATTCATAATTACATACACATTCTATTTTCATTCATCTCAATGCACAACAAGATTTAGATACAATTTCAATGTTCTTTAGAGATCTGCCACATCACATAAATATAACATACAATGTCAACCCACCCAACCTATCCTGCAAGGTTAGGACCTCCAAGAAACATAATCAATTCTTAAGTCTAGGATTCATCTGATTGATTTTGACCATTTAAGGTCTCAATACTAACGACTGTTCTGAGGAACAAGGAAGTATCTAATTCTCATAACTTCAATCTATTCTGAATTTCAAACTAGAATTACCAACATTCTTAACTAGAATTACCAATATTCTTAACTAGAATTTCATCAAAGAGCACATAAAATATGGTAATGTGGTCACCACTTACATAACGTAATTGCATGCTATTGCAATAATTCATTATCTTACTATTTAAAAGAAAAGGAAATAAATTCAATAATATCATGACATAAGCTTAAATAGTAATAACCAAAACCCTTAAGTAGGCAATCTATCATTAATGACAGTTTCAACTTTACTCAAGTTTACTTGAAATAAGTGTGACAACCCTACATGGTACAACAAAGTAGGTATATATATGAATTAACATAATACTTTTAAATGAGGAAAAGAAGAGAAGAGAAAATTTGTCAACCCTGAGAGGCGAATGTAAGCTTTCTTTGAACTTTCTGAACTAAAATATATTGTGATGATGTAAAACTACATCTATGTTTTGTCTGTTTCTAAGAAGAAGTTTAAATTTTGTTTTAAGTTCCTAGGTTTCTCTTTTGGGAGTCATAGTGAAAAGTCTGTATAGTTGCAACACAAGGAGTGCGCAAATGAACCTTTTGAAAGTCCAAAGTTTAGGATAATTAGTGCAAGGTGTGCACAGAGCCCACTCAAGGTGTGCGGAGGCCTTCATCTTTTCAAGAATGAGATCTTAGGAGAGACAATGCATAACTATATAGAATAAGCGCCAAAAGCGTGCATGATACCTTTTTAAAAGTCCCAAGCTCATGAGAGAAGCACAAATGAGCGTTGGAGTTCAATTCAACAAGTGACGAAGCTCAGAAGGAAAAATGTGTGAAAAGTTCCAAGTGAGGACATAAAGGAGTGGAAAATCCTTTGTTTAAGAACTAGTGGATGAGATCTGATCGTGAGGAGTCGAAATCCCCACAACCGTTCAATCAGAATGGAGGAGTGTGCTCGTTAATCCATGATTCCTTTAGACTTTGCGACTTTAGCGGTTTGGAACAGTTAATGTTGTTGGGAGGCATGGAGCCTCAAAGCTTCGAAGCTCAAAATTAATCCTGGCTATAGATCGTTGGACAAGAGTGAGTCGTAGATCTCCAAGTTATTCAGGATTTGGCACTCTAGTAAGTTTGATTCGTAGTTGTCAATGGATAAGAAAACCTGAAGCTTCGAAGTCCCAGAGTGAAGGACAGTTGTAGATCTAGTGATCAAATGAGGGTTGTTATATCTCCAAGCCTTTGTTCTTTTGTGTTTCGACAGTTCGACACTTCGATGATTTTGTGTTGTTGTTGTAAAAGTGCAAGGAAATTCTGGAGTCTCGAAGTCCAAAGTGGACATCAACCGTTGATCAAAGGAGAGCATGAGCCACTAGATCCCTGAGCCCTTCTACGGTTTGGTGATATGGGTGAAATAGTTCAAATTTGTGTGGTACAGAAAACCTCTAAATCCCGAAGTTCCGAAGTAGATCTCCACTGTTGTTTCTCGCATGAGGAAAATCTCAACCGCCCGATTAAGTTCATAATCATTGACAAAGGAAAGTGGAAGGATAGGGTAACCTACATCTTTTTGTCAACCTTGCTTTATGACCAAGTTCTGTCGGTAAAAATCGGGGTGAATTGGAGTGTTGGAGTTGAAGAATCCTCTGGAGTGATGGAGTCCTAGAGCTCCAAATAGAGCCTTTTGAGCTAGCGCTAGGTTCTATCCTGCAGTCACATGCATAACTGTCAAGGTAAAAAGGGTTGATTCCTCTAGTTAAAAATCTAGTCAATACTCCAAAATAGGAGAAGAAAAACAACGAACCATCGGGTTTTAAATTCTTAGATTTTCCACTTGACATGTGGCCTTACGATTTTTCCAACAATAAAAAATTCAAAAGTTTACAATGACAGGTCAATATTATGATACGCCCTTAACCTATATCCATCAATACTATTAGATTCACATTATAACTAAATTTAAACAGACATCCCATGATCTCGAAAATTTTGGATTTATAATAAAATTTAAACAGAGACTCCATGCTAATAATAAGTTCGGATTTATAAATAATTTCAACAAAGAATCCACGATATAATTTCAGATTTAAACAAAATTGAACGGAGGTCCACAATACGAATGAAATTGAATTTTCATAAAATTGAACAGAGAATCCACGATACCAAATTTTAGATCTAGAGTATAATTCAACAGAGATCCCACAAATGAGTTGATTTAGGATTCAAAATGAAATTCAACAGAGAACTCACGATGCAAATTTTGGAATTAATTTCTTTAGTTTACCAACAAACAATACACTATTAAATTTCTTTAAAAATAATCTCAACTAAAAAATCTGATCATACGAACTTCAAATATGGATGAAAATAGAATTTTTAAAACATAGACCATACACAATATAATTTTGAGTTTTACATTGAAGATCAAACCACTCAAATTTAGAGTTCGGAAACGCTTGAAATTACAACGAAAATTGAAAATTGTATAGACCATAACTATGATTCGTTTGGTGGCAATTGTAACAATTTTGCATTCAGACTCTCTAGTGATTCTACAATGGCCATACCAATCTAACATACTAATATAGTCGTACTACAAATAAATTCAGAATATAAAATACCACAACCATTGAAGGTTGTAAAATGAAGATTCCATTCAAGTCTTGGGATCCTATATTCTCTTGCTTGCTAATCAACGAAACTTCACCAGTACCTCTCAGCCAATGCTAGGGATACTATTCTTCCCCCTTAGCCCCCGAGCCACAAAGCGGCCACACACAAGAAACCAACAACAATAGCTCCAAGACTTTCCTCGTAAGGAAGAGCTTCCACTCTTTTTACAATCTTGGTATCCCAACTCTCACATGTAAAACACAGTCCAATAAAAATTTGGCAGCATAACAATGCTTAGAAGGTCCAATCACTTTCCCTTCTACATCATTTTTTTTATATAAATTTCTTCAGTAACACATGTCCTCATGCAAAAATAATTAACTTTTTAGTTTAAATTAATTATGATTATTCACCCACACAATTGTCACACTCTCCCCAAGTTGCACAAGTAATTACCAAATTTTATTTTATTTAAAAAGCCAAATTCCCTCACAGTTCCCAATGTGTTCCTATTTTCTCTCTTAGTTGTCCCTTTGTTCCCAAAATTCTCATTTAAAGATTGTCTCCTAACTAGATATTAGTTAGAGTAGGATTATGAGTCTTCTTCTAGTTATACTAGTGGTAGGTTGAGTCAAGATTCTATTCTAAGTACACCCAACTTCTCAGTTTATTATTTATTTCTATTTAGAAATCTCATTTTATTAATTTCATGCACACATGTGCATTTTATCCATCTTTAGATTTTACTCACCTTTTCCTAGAATTTGATTTATCTCAATTCTTTTAATTTATTTAATATTTTTAATTAGTCCCCAAATTAAACTTAGACTTAGGCTTAGACTCTTATTAGGCTTTTAAATTAATAATTTATTGTTTAATTAATTATTTAATCCAAATAGGTCTAATCATTTCAATGTTTTCTAGTACACCTAGATTTATTGACTCAAGTTTAATTATGCGACATGCCCTTCAAGATGCACCTCCATGCTCCAAGAGTGCCACTCGCCTTAGACTTGTTTTGGAAGTTTGTTCGACCCTTGGAGTTAACACTCCACTCGATTGACCTTGTGAGAGACTAAGGGATTGTAAGGAATAAGGAATCTTCCTTATTGCGCACTCCATAGAAATCTTCGTGAGTGACTATCTCAGTCTTCCCTCATGACATTGTGGACCTATTGAACAAGGTAATCGTTAACCTACCATTCATACCATGGCGAGAGTGCTAGTAGGCTATGACAGGGACATTGCCACACCTCTCCCTCAAATGTCTGGTTTATGTGCATGCCCCCTCTACTCCTTATGTGAGTTGGATTAGCAAGCATTGCCAACCGTGCATCCATTGACAAACAACGTATCAAAAATTCATATAAATAAATCATATTGAAATCAATCATACATCATATGTGCGTAATAATGAAATGCTCAAACAAATACAATCCACTCCTTGAATCAATCCAGATTCCAAGGAAGTCCATTGATGCCATCGACATCTACAACTTGTCATGTGTCCTGCACACTCAGGAAAAATAGTCAATAACATCTGCCAGTACATATACATCAAAATAAAAATAAGTCTCAACACATCATCATCATCATCATATAAAACCCATAATCGAAACGAAATCAATATACCATAACCGGATCACTTGCATGCAAGTGTCCTCAAAGAATAAGTCAATAAAAGTGTGCTCAGTAGAACAAGATGTTACATATATGATATAAAACTTTTTTATTAAGCCATTATGACTTATTCTATATGTTAAGTGGAAAACTACATAGCTAATATCCACGGTTTTCCTTGGCAGGAATATGAAATAGTAGGTCTATGATGAAATTCTCAATTTGCAATAAGGGAAATTTATCCCTACAAGTCAAAATTCAAATTGTGTGGATGTTGATGTTGACAACTTATGATAAAATACCAAGACAAGAGATATAAAACAAAATGAAAACAATAACAAAAAACATATTTTTTGTAGTAGTAGTTAAATTATCGGTTTGTTACATATGGTATCGGAGTTGTATGTTACAACACTTATGCCTGATGGGAATCACCATAAATGTAAAGATATGCTTGAAGAAAAAATAATGAGTAAATTTTTCATTGTTACAAACACATTGTTTCAAAAAAAAAATACCATGTCCGCACATAATGACTAAAATGACAGTGGAAGGAAATGAAAATCAGCAACCTCATAGAAATCCAGAACATCCCAGTGAAAGTAGCTCAACAAGACAGGTTTTGGAAACAATGAGAAATATAATAGTAGAATTACAAACATTTAAGACTGATAATGAGAAACTAAAGAAAGCATAGGAAGATCAACAAGAAATAAATGGCATGTTGTTACAAAGAATAGCAACAAAAAAGAGCCCAAAGAAAAATGACGTGGATGAAGAATTCCGTAAAATATATTCAAAGGATTCAAGCAACGGAGTTGAGAAAGAAAATAGTTCTTCTAATGACATGCACATGACTGAAAACAAAGTGTCCACATTGAAGAAACAAAAACAAATGGATCATTTAGATGGAGAGTTTAAGAAAATTAAACCTTCAACTTTTGATGGAGAATCCAAAACTGGTGAAGAATCAAAATCTTGGTTACTTGACATAAAGAAATACTTCCATATTTAAAATTACTCTAGTAATATGAAAGTGAGAGTGACCATCTATAACTTAAAGGGTAAAGCTAGTATATGGCGGAAGGATTTAAAGTTATTCAATTGTTTAAAGGAAAACAAAATGGAATGGAAAGAATTTAAGAAATATTTTAAGAAACAATCTTTTTTCTGAAAGTTATTATGAGAGAAAATCCAAATAATTCTATGATTTTAAGTAAGGACAAATTCCTACGGAGGATCTAATTACCAAATTTTTGGAACTGTTGAGGTTTGTGCCTTATATAAAAGATGAAAAAGGTAAAGGTTTAGAGGATCTTAAGTTTCTTACCTTTGTCATATAAGGAAATAATAGAGTTTGATAATCCAAAAACCCTGAACGAATCACTGTGAAAGTAAATAATGTGCTATGAACAGTACAAACAACGATATGAAAATACAAAGGCATGAAGAGAAAAGAAACAAGAGAAACTCAATCAAAGGAAAAAGGGTTTCAATCCATCACCATTTCGTAATATTTCCAAAGGACATCAAGAACATAAATCCTTCAGGAAATCACCACAAGTGTCGGGAAATAAGTTAGTTAATTTGGGATTCAAAAATCCAACTGATAATCCTAGAGAAACATTGAAATGTTGGGGATGTGGTGAACCACATTTGTTGAGAAATTGTCCACACAAATTTTTTGCAAACAATACTATACAGAAGATACAAGAAGCTTCAACAATTTGAGATATTGGCAAAAGTATTCACATAATCAATGAGACTTTAGATGGCAGGCAAGCAAATCATCAATCCACCATTGTGGAAATTGAAGGTAAAATTCTTGAAAAAATAGTTTCTACTTTAATAGACCCAAGAGCTATTTTAAGTTATGTTACTCCATCTTTGGTAGACTCAAGCAAGATGAAAAAGGTAAAATATATTGAATCTCATTTAGTACAATTAGCAACAGGCGCAAAAACAAAAGTAATTGAATTCATTATGGACTGTAAACTGGATATAAACGGTCAAGATACAAAGTTAAATTTAAATGTATTACCTTTAGGTTCATACGACATACTTATAGGTATGGACTGGTTAGAACAACATAAAGTTGTACTAAATTGTTATGAAAAATCATTTACTTACAAAGATGAAAATGGAATGTCAAGAGCAGTGAAAGGAATTAGTAAATCTGACTCTATCAGACAAATATTACCATTACAAACATAGTTACCAACTTAACAAGAACTCTACAAAGTTCTCATTTTCTTGGGGGGGGGGTCGCAATATTTACCCCGGTTTTAAAAGTGGTGCTATCGGTAGCACCTCCACTCCCCTTTTAGGTGGTTTTTTGATATTTCAAATTTTCTGATCCATAAAGTTTCCACATTATTTTTTTAAATGCTTATTTTTTCATCTATTTAAAATAATTTCTAATTTTTTTCAACGACGTTTTCAATCATTTTTCCATGCTTCTTTCAATCTTAAAATTTTTTTTTACTATTTAATTTTTTGAAATTAATATTTTTCATATAATTGTGTCTCCTTAATTAATTTAGGGTTCCATACTTTTAAAATATAGTGGAAAACATCATTTTTAACACATTGTTTACATTTACTTCAATGCATAGAAAACGATTGTAGTTAAATGACACTATTTTTTAATGTTTAGAAATAAAAAATAAAAAAAAACATAATTCTCTCTCTCTCTCTCTCTCTCTCTCTCTATATATATATATATATATATATATATTATT